>VZSV01000017.1:2077337-2098281 GCA_013398735.1 Nothocercus julius
CACAAACTGAAACACCAAAAGTTCCACAGGAACTTAAGGAAAAATTTCCTAACAGTGAGGGTGACAGAGCCCTGGCACAGGCTGCCCAGGGAGGCTGTGGAGTCTCCTTCTCTGGAGATCTTCCAAACCCGCTTGGACACAGTCCTGAGCCACCTGCTGTAGGTGACCCTGCGTGTGCAGGGGGGTTGGACTAGATGATTTCTAGAGGTCCCTTCCAACCTGAAGCATTCTATGATTCTGTGATATAGTGTTGTCTGTTGTCTACTTCCTTTCTAATTATTCCTAACAGATGACTTGCTTTCATGAACATTACTGAGCTAAACTGAAGTTTTCATGGAAATATATTACATTATAATCTCTACTAATTTACCTGGAATAAATAGCAGGCTTGAAGGCCTGTAGCTTTCTGGATGTCTTCTGGAATCTTTTAAGAAGCTTCAGGCATAATCACTTCCCTCCAGTCCTGAGTACCATGGTAACAGAGAACTTATTCTTCATATAAACTGACCATTTCAGCTATTTCATCCTGTAATTCTCTCAGACTTTTGGGTGCACACCATTTGGTTCTGGTTATTCTTATTGCTCATTTTCTCATCTTATTCTGTAATATTTCTAGTCATTTCACTTCATTCAGATCTTTTAACAAGGTTCTCCCTGTAAAGGATCCCAGTTTGGGAATTTCCCTAGGTTTCTTTACAATAATGAATGGTAAAACGCCCATCTCTTTAGCTTGCAGTGTCTATCGTCTGTTTGCTTGCAGATACATTTTTCAAAGGATTTCTGATCATCAGCTAACCTAAAGGCTGTCTAGCAGGATTCTTTCTCCTAATGTATATGTAGAAGGATTTATTATTAATTTTGGTTTCCTTTTCTAATTATTCCATATTTATGAATAATGTTCATCAGCATGACATAATAAATGAAAGAAAGCAAGATCATCATTAAGAAGATATGTTCATTTTATAGCATATTCATTAACAGAATTTTTCTCAAGAAATATTCCACTTCACAGAGGGCGTTAAAAGCACAGTTTGATTTTGCATGTTCAGCTATTTTTTGTTTATTTATCTACTTGTTTTCATTCTTAGTATTTCTGAACTCCATGCTATCCCTACATGCTAAACTGAATAAAATGTTCCAGTTGCAGCTGAAAGAAACTTAAAGCAAGTGTTGCTTCTTTATTTATTTTATATGATGATGGTGTTCATTTTGCTGCCAATTCATGTGGCAAGCTCATATCTGATGAGATGCTCCATGAAGATCTCTGCCAGAATTTCCAGACTTCTTTTTTCCATTGCATATATACACATATATATACATATATCCGTATATCTCAGATTATTTCTCCCTATCTACATTATTTTCTCTCTTAAAATTATTCTGCACCATATGGAGTCATTGATTAGTCAGCGCTGTTATATCATGCCTGAAAGCATTGCCTTCTGGAGAAACTAGGAAGCAGCCAATAGTAGCAAAAATGTTTCTGAATCCATCTACTGCCCAATCCCTTTCCTACCTCTTTTTATTGGGCTTATCACAGGCACACCATGCAAGGCTGGTCTACAAGATGACTCCAGGTCTCTGGAAATAAGGAGGGACTCTAATATCTTCTAGGCAATTCTCTCTAAGATTATTCTACTTGGAGTATTATATGGTGAAGACATCTGAAACTATGTTTATTAATTTGTTTCTTTAGCTGCAGAGTGACTGCTTGCAGATATATTTTTTTCAAAGAATCATTTTACATATACATTTAAGTGTAAATGGTTTCACTACAAGAAAGGGAAAGAAATCACACCCATAAAAATAAACTGGTAGTAATAAACCTGCTCCTGGAGAAATGTTCACCAAAATGCTTCCACTGTCTCTGTATAATCTCAGTGTCAGTTTTAGAAACCACAACTGGCAATTTTCTATAGCCACCAATCCCCAGCATGTAGGAGAAAACCATGGTAGAACTGACAAAATTATTCTTATTGCATGTCAGATTTTCTAAACAAAACACCCATAAACATATGCTCTCTCTTATGAGTCTCAAAATAGCATTTCTCAGCAACCCAGAGAAAAAGAAAAAACACTAATCTTGGTGGACCAAAAATATGTGACACATCTTGTTTTGCTCTTTGCACACATCTGTCAACTTGTGCCACATTTAAAGGCTGCCATTAATAACAGGAAACTATGTACACAACCCTTTTTTTTCTCAGACTTGCTCTTAGATTTATCAGTAGTGGAAGCTTGTGGGGGTAGAAAGAATTCAGCATTTGTTGTTTTAGAGGATTGTTTATTGAAAGAAAGTGCCAACGCAGATCTTCTGCTCCCTCTATGCGTCAGTGTGTTTATGAGTATGTGTATGCAGGCCCATATATATGCATGTGTATTTGAAATGAAATTTGTCTTTCAGAGCCTTCCCTCTCAGATTATAAATTCACATATAGGCCGCAAGCTAGATGTGCATTGCCCTGGGCTGGCCATGTGTAGACATGAGAGACTGGACTCTCAATCTGACAGTGATGATCATTTGGGAATTTTTGGATGTGGTGTGCCAGAGACAAGATTCTCAACGGGAGTAGAGTGCAGGGACTTTGTGAAAGAGCACCCCACTATTTGACTCACAGTCAGAGGGTCCCTGACTGCCAGTGAGTGGGAAAGAAGTAGAAAAAGGAGTGAAGAAGGGGTAGGGGGTTTATTGCATGGACCAGTGGCAAGCAGGAAACATGCACTTGGCATGTGAGTTAAAATATGTGGTTATCCAGAGCTGGTAATTACATAGTATTTGAATATACTTCATTACAAATAATTGTACCAGAGAATATGGTGATTTAAAAAAAGTTTCCCCCTCAAGGAAATTGCTCTGAAATAATCAGTGTTATTTCACCACGTAGAGAATGCTCTAGAATAGTATTATTCTTCGGTGTTATTTTAAATCCCATAAAAGCCATTTTCCATCTCCTCTACTCCTCTTTTGCTTCCTCTTCATTTTTTCTTGTCTTTTAATTTCCTGCTTTTATATTGAGAGCCTTAAATAGCCCCTTGGCTCTCCTCAGTCAAAAGAGCAATGAACTACTTCCTTGGGAGTCAGCAACCAACGCTTTGTGATGCTTTGATTTTCAGAAAAATCAAAGTTGTTGGCCTCCCTCAGGATTGTGAAGTGCAATATGCCACATGCTCATCCTCTCCCTTGACCTAGACCAGAGAATCTAAGTCAATTTTTAAGTTGGGTTTTGCACAGGTAAAATGAAGGCTTTAAATGGCATGAATAGGTTGGTTAGCAAAGATCATTTCCATTGATGGGACTAGAATTTATTTTTCATACCCAAAATTTCACTTGTGTCTATCTGCAGTTTTTAGAATGCATAATTATTTTCCTAACCCAGAACAAGCCCATGGATTTGTCAGGATATAAAATACCCTGGCAAAGTTCTATAAAGAACATATAGAGCTAACAATAAGTGTTCTTATTACTAATCTGTTTGGAAGGCTTAATTCTGAGAAAAGTCATTTCGCACCATTAAAAACAAACTGTATACTGTCTCCTCAGACATATCTTCAACAAAAACTATTCCTAAGAGACTGAGTTTATGCTCTGACAGAAGAACATTTTACTTTACTTTTCGTTACTGCATTGTTACTGAAATTAAGACAATGTCCTTTGAATACTTCTTTCTCTTTTATAACTGTTCTCCGTAGAACTTGGGAAGGGGAAGAGATTACGTTTAAACTGTAACTTCCAGGCAATCCACAGATTTATATGTGTGCAGTATTTTTGTAGCAGATCTTATCTCCTGGTATAGACCCAGGGAACCTTCAGTACTGGGGTACAGTGCATACTCATAAAATCCGAACGTGTCTTTCATATTTCTTTAGAAGGATTTAATAACCCCTTATTGACATGCCAGGGGGTTATTAGATCTTTAGGAGCTTCAATCAAGTTATGTGGCATAAATACATTTTGGTCTTTGTACATCATTAGACACGGCATGAAAAGCTTTTAGCAACTTTACAGCTGCTCTACAACATTTGTATCTGGAAGAGAAATACATCTGGGAGCCACTTGGAAGTTCTTCATTGTGTTGATTAATATCTAAGAAGTGTGGGAAATGAACTGGAATAAAGGTAGCATTGTACCAACTCATAATGTTTACGAAATAATTATTAAGCTTTTTCCCCGAAATACTGGGATTGAATTCCCCCCCACCCTTCATTTTTATAGCTATGTTCACTATAAATAAGTTGCAGGAAAATTACTTCTCTACTGTTTCTCAGTGCTTCTCTTATCTAGTAGGCACAGCTGTCACATACCCAAATGCTTTTATATATGTTTTCTATGGCTGAAAATACTAGTGCTTAGGTCTTTAATGGAAAAAAAAAATTCTTATTAAAGTGCATAGTGAATTTTAACTAATCTACTAATTTTTTTGGAAGAGGCAATGATTGATTAATTTATCCAATCCACCAAAACATCTTCCTTTTTTTTTTTTTTTTTTCTCTGTATGTCATACTTAAAACTATCATTGGGTTAACTGGCTGATGCATTACTGTATAATATATGCATACATGAAAATCTAACTATTTTCTAGCACTTTTTGTCATCATTTTTGCACTTCTAAGCAAACCCAGAATATCGTGAAACATAAGGAAATAGTGTCTAGAATTGTGTTTGGCAAAAAAAACTATATTCAAACATTTTAAGCAAAAAAAAAATATCATTTTCAATCAAAGAAAAATGGAAAGTTTGCACAAACATGCTAGTAAATTTGTTGTTCTTATCTAGTTCATATTTAAATGAATGGAGTCAGTAAAATGAGGGTTTTTGAATTTTTATTTTTTTAGCTTCTTCTAATACTTTTGGTTTTATAATGTTGTATAATATAATATTTAGGAACTTACTGCATTTATACATGCAAATTCCCCTTAAAAAATTCTGAATATTTTTCATCCCTTTGTCTGTGCCTAAGGTGTAGTATATCTATGTTGTTATTACCGGTCGTCTTCAACTCAATCTGAAATTGATACTGAAATTGTTTTTAGAGTGAAAAATCACCTCTGAATGGAAAGGAAAGGCTCAAGGAGGATCTTGTCAATGTGCATAAATATATAAAGGGAGTGGACAGAGCGAAACTCTTCCCAGTGGTGCCAGGTGAATGAACAAGAGGCAATGGGCCCTAACTGAGACACAGCTTTTCTATCCATAAGGAAAAGCTTTACTGTGAGGTAGATAAGCACTGGAACAGGGTGCCCAGAGAAGTGGATTTTCTTTCTTGAAAATATTCAAAACTCAAATGAATGCTGCCCTGAGCACCCTGCTGCAGGTGTCCCTGCTTGACTATGAGGGTTGGACTAGATGATCTGTAAAGGTTCCCTCCAACCTCAGCCATTCTGTGATTCTGTGAAAGCTGTAGGGCTGTAGGGGAAATTAGTTTTTATTAGTGTTGTGAATTTCACGATTACATTCAGTTCTCATTAACAAGTTCCCCAGTGTCACCACAGAAGAGAACAACAAAGCATGGCAATATTTTAAAATACACAAAACTCTATGCAAAATTATTAGAAGTTATGTATCATTAGGGATGAATCAAAACTATCATTCTGTTGTTGCACATCTGGAAGCAAGGAATCTTTTTGTGAAACAGTGTGTATGACAAGGGCTGAAATTTTTTCACTATATATTTTTGAAACTAGAGACAATGTGTAATAAGATAATTAAAACAAGATATTCAGAGAAAGAAGAATTAGGATTTACTTTTTTTTGAGCTAAATCTCAATTATATTGAAGATGTCCCTATTTTGTCAGAAAGAGTGGCTGTAGCTGTTGTAAAAAACCTAGTAAGGAACAACATGAAGATGCTTGCCTTGTATGTCACAGTCTGTGTTGTCCTGCATTACGTATATATTTCTTACATGAACAATTTTTTGAGCAAGAGAATTACTGATAAAATTCTGTGTGTTAAAGGCCCACATGATAGTCTGCAAGGTAGAACAAGCCTTCAAACTTCTCTAAGAATGCAAAACAAGGATGTTTTATTAGACCTTTTTATAGCTAAAATGCTTGTTTCCAAATACATGCTAAGGGCAATTCTCCCACACTTATGGTGAATTTGTCGCTTTATAATTTGTAAACATAAAGTTAGCAAAAGTAATTGGATAGGTTTATTCACAGCTCTGTGATATTCTAAATAACCTTTTTTAGTCCATGAAGGTACAAATTCAGGTTATGGCATACTGTGTACAGACTAATATGCAACAGATCATTTCACCTTCTTTCCATATATCAGAACAATAAATTTTCAGTCAAATAGGTCACAATTGTCAAATTTCACATATACATTAATCCCAGAGATTTAGAAGAAAAATAAGATATTACCCTGCTTCCATCAAATTCCCATATATTCTCTGTGCATTTGGGAGCTCATTAGGCAGGGTACAATGTCAGTATATCCCAGAAATTTAAGAACATAAACCTGTGAGCTGTGGTGAGAGACAGGAAGGTTCTGTGTGTTCCTCCTCTTCTCCTTATGACCCATATACATTTTTTGTAGGGATATATATTCTACTCATTCATGCAGTCTATTTTTTAAAGGTAAACCTTCTCTTGGAAAACTGTAAAATAGCTCTTTGCCAACAGTGGTTTTATTTTTATCATATTATTAAATGTGTTTATGCTGATCACCTGGAGAAAAAAAAATAATGCCCTTTGCTCTAATAAATTTGTGTTCAGCTCAACATCATCTTTTTTTTTTTTTTGTAATTAATTATGCTTTTAAAGACAAGACAATTAATAATCCACACTGTCTTGCATGAGGCAATACTATACACAGGGAAAGATTTCCCACCACTTCTGTGTTTGATGTTACAGATCTCTTCACAATGGATTTGAGGTATTTTTAAACAGTCACTATCATGTCATTTTTCATCATTGGATATACATCAATAAAACCATCTCTAGGTTTGGTCCAGCTTTCTCACCATCCACAAAATCAATTACTTGCATTCATGCAATACAAATGCACAATTTGCATTTGTAAATTAAGTAAATTAAACAGATTCCTCCCACTAAGGATTTAAGCAGGTTCACAGCTGAGACTACATATAGCATGGAGTTTCATGTTTTAAACTAAGCTAAATCTTTACATGTTCTGTGTGTTATGTTCATAAAGAAATCACTGATATAAAACTTCTCTGGCAGTTAAACTACTATAATTTAGCCTAAGCCTTTTTACCAATTCTCTCTTTAGTCTTTACTGGACTATTTTTAGGGTTTAATGCTCTTTTAAAAATTCCAGTATTATTGAAGCAGAATGAAAAATAAAAATCCATCAGGAAAGAAGAGAAAAGCTTATTTGACTTTTGTTTCTATCCCAGGTTCCAGAAAAAGACAGTCTTAATTGCAGCACTTTTTAAACCTTCCTAGGGATCTGTTTCTTTCAAGTTAAAGAAAATGAAACTTTGACTTTTTGTATATTTACTTGAAATCATCTTTTAAACTCTATCTTTCAGTAGACAAAAAGAATAATTGAAAAGAACAGAGAGCAAGCCATTGCTCTGATTTTCACAAAGAAAAAAAAAAAAAAAAAGAGCTTTACATCTAAATCTAACTTTTCCATCTGCAAGTTCTAGTTCTCTGAAGCCACACAAGAAGATGAGTTTGCCTGGTATCCCATTCCCATGCCATCAGTGATAGACTCAGAATAATTTAGGCT
Organism: Nothocercus julius; assembly: GCA_013398735.1. Taxonomy (NCBI): domain Eukaryota; kingdom Metazoa; phylum Chordata; class Aves; order Tinamiformes; family Tinamidae; genus Nothocercus; species Nothocercus julius. Next base: position 2,085,038 of record VZSV01000017.1, read on the forward strand.
GGAATCTTAAAATCACCTCCTAAAGTCACCTCCTGCTCCTTTCTGCAGAGCTGCTCCCAGCCTGCAGTCCTGCATTAGTTGTCTGATCCCGAGTGTGAGACTATGCAGGTGTCTTTGCTGAACCTTTTTGATGTTCCCAATACAACTTGATGTGGTCCCTCTGGGAGACAGCCTTTGCCTTCCCCGCTGGAGTGGGAGTAGTCCATCTCACATCCAAGTTCACCATGTTACCTAAGCGGCAGAAAGAATTCAAGTTCCTTGAATCTGCTAAAGAATGAGAATAAAAGAGAAGCTACCAGTATTCATCTTGTCATGATCATAAAATTCAAAACAACCCAAGAAAATTTTACAGGAGTGCATACATGCTTTCAACGTTCTTATCAGTGAAAATCGCAATATATTTAAATCACAGCAGATGAAACTTCTTCATTTATATACCTTCATATTTTCTCCTTTAAAACAACTTTTAGTAAGAGCAGTAGTAGAAACTTAGAAACTTGACATCTGTGATTAAACTTTTGTGTAACAGTGCCATGCAGAATACTCTGAGGTCTTGGTCCTCAAAGCCTAGAGAGATAAATGCAGGCTCTGTTTTCTTGCTGGCATTCCAGTTTTCTCCATTGGAAATACTCATTGGGAAGGATGGCAACCTGACCTGCCTCACATTACTGCAATTAGGAGGTGACTGAGGCAGATACACAGAAGTGGGACCTGGCAGCTTTTCCTGTATAGTTTTAGTGTTCTTGGCAGTGTTCTTGGCAGAACAGTATTGGATACTATAAATGTATGAAAGAAGTGGCCATCCATGAAAATTAGTGTGAATTACAAGCGAAAAAAAAACACGTATAGATAAAAAAAAAAAGAGAGAAAAGAGTTTGAGTTTGAATTCCCACTTTGCAGAAACAGAACTGTGAAAAGCATTTTATTCAGTGCAGAATTGCCTGTGCCAGAAGCAAAAGCTAAACACAAAAGTACAGTCTTCCTCTTCAAGGTTCTTTCTTATAGAAATTGTTTGGCTATGACGCCAGTAAACTAAAATAAGCACTTGCTAATCCTTTTTAATGAAAACTAGGATATTACTTGAAGATGAATAAATTATACTCTCATTTTTATTATTGATAAAATACTTGATATATGAAAGAATAATTTTAGCCTTTTGCTAGAATAACTCACAAAGGAGAATTTTCAGTGTATCTACACCAGTAAAGTTGATTCAAGAAAATACATTATCCTTCATACTCATAATCAGAGTAAGTTCACCGTTTTTAATTGTACTGTCATAATTACTTTTTAAATGTTTCAATTCAAATGTTTCTCAGTTTTCTCGTTTGCATATTCCTAACTCTTCTTTTTTTTTTTTTCATACCTTCTTTGTTTCCAAACAACTTTTACTTTAATAACTTCATTCTTTCTGAAGGCAATGAAATAAATTTTGAAAAGAAAGAAGAGAAATCTTTCCAACAGAAGAAAATACTCAGTAGAAATTCCATGCAGGTAGCTGCCAAGATACGAAGTTCAGTCTCCATATGGATGTAAAATTATCATATATTCATGCTTTTCCTTTGGAATATAAAATATTTTCTTTTAATGGAAATTCTTTACTGAACAAGATTGATAGTTATTCCATTCTTTGGAAGAAAAAGAAGTTCATTTTCCTTTTTGAGCCCCACTTGAGTGAAGTAGCATAAGAGCCAGTGAATTAACATGCATGAAAATGCATTTGATAAAGGCTATTGTCTGTGTGCTTGACCCTACTTCTATCTTGAAACTAATAAAACAGCCCTACTGACCTTATCATGTACTGCGTCTGATCGGATAAATCTCTGAGCAACAAAAAATAAGAAAATCCTACCAAATAAGTAATGAAAAAAAAAAAGAAATATTCTTTGTTTTATCAAATTAAAAAAAAAAAAGAAAAAACTACAACAAAAAAGTGGTATTAAATCATTGCAAAGATCTAGTGTAGGAAAAGTATTAGTGATGCTTATTATTCTTATCTGTGTAAATTCTCAAGACCTCTTTACCTGATATTACACTTATACAGATCTCTAATAGTTTGAAGTATGGAAACTCAAATTTAAAACACTCAAAGAATTGCATCACTACCCCCCAGTGATATGCTATTGCAATATTCTGCCAGTAAGAATAAAGTCAAATATGTCTGTGGTGCAGATTACATTGACTATATCTTAAAGAAAAATTTTTCCATATCTTTTCTTTCTATAATATGATTCCAGAAGTGATACAGTTCAGTTTGACGCTAAAGTTAAAGTTGTCCAAGAAAACAGAGATAGACATTGTGCCATATTGAGACCATGCTTAAAGAAGTGTCATGATCAAATAGCTAACAAATGAGTTTTTCTTTTGTTAGGTATTCCAGCTGTAACATTTTTCTGCAGTTATTTTCTATCTTGGAGGCAAAGACTTTTCAGTCGCACCTGTGTCTATTGGCAGCTTGGCAAAGTAATTTTCCCTAGCTGTGAAGATGCATGTGCTTTAATTTCCCTAATTTTGTGTTAGAAAGCTACTCAGAAGAGGAATTTCTAACAGAAGCTTTAAATGACCAGCATGAAAGAAAAGGATTATTTTAGTAATTGGCATTTTTCTTGATTCGCTATTAAATGTAGACAGTTCTATTTGTAACATGACAAACACTATAATATAAATAGAGAGGAATCTGTACTTATAACACATTAACCGCAATTTCTATCTTAAAATTCATTACATTCTCATTTTCTCTAAGAATTAGTACTTTCTCCATTGAAATTCATGCTGTATTTGTGATCAACAATGTAACATGCTGCTTAGCCAGGCTGCAAAATAGCAAGGTGGTTCACAAAACCAGAAATAAAAAAAAATACCATTCACTTTCTGAATTTTGAATCTCTTAGTTAAATTGAGCCAATACTTTCAATCATTTCTCTGTAACAGAAGTAGGTAGATAATATGACTTTCTTACTCATGGAAAACACGCTTTCCTGTACTAGCTGCTATTTTATAAAAACCGGCCTCGTTGCTCCTCACATGCCACCCCTCTGCAGTGTTTTGCACCATTAGTTAATCCGTTTGACTAAGATGAAGTGCACAGAGGCATTATCAGTGTAGAGTACTGCCCATATGCACTCATGCCAACATGAAATCAGGGAGCAGGTTTTGCAGGCAGAAGAGGTAATAGATTAGAATAGCAAGAATAAAATAAAATAAAAAAACAGTGAAGGAAAAAAACAAAACAAAACAAAACAAAAAAACATGATTTCTACCCCGTGCCACAAGTACCTTTGGGGTTTTCCCAGAAGCATTCTTTTTTATCAAAAATTGTTGAGCTTATAACGGACACTGTCCTTATTCACAGCCACCAATACTGTAACATGGTATATTTTCATACAATGTCATTATGCAACCCAGACTAATTATTGTGCTTAGAAACCCAGCCCTACTTATTTTGCAGTAGATTCTCTTTGACTTCACATACAGATTTGCTTTTACTTCTGTTAAAAATGATGACGAGCTAGTCAGCTAATGCAAACACCAGATATATCAAGACTCCAAATAAAAACAAATGGATAAAGGTTTAGCAATAATTCTCATAGTTCTCACAAGTACTCATGCCCTCTGCTAGTCTGCATGTGTGCTGCATAGAAGGCATGGGTGAGTTGCCAGGGAGTAACTGTAAGGCACTGTCAACATGAAAGGGGCTTCAGTTCCATTAAGTTAAATTCCCTTTTGTTCAGGCATTTGGGTTTCTAAGCCCTGTAAAAATTAGAAACCTTGTTATAAGTGGTCTTCCAGATGACTGTCCAATTTCACAATACAATGTTAAACACAAATTTTTAAAATTTTAAATTTAAATGTTTTAAAATAAAAATTTTAAAATTGGTTCTATATAAGTTTGTTGTAATTATATTGTTTGCTTATTTTATGACTTCTTTCAATACTAAGTAGCTCTTTTAATAATTTCTTAGTTCAGATCACAAAACTGAAATACCTCTTCCCTCTTTTAGAGACTTGTATTTTCCATTGTAGTAACTATCCAGTAATTTCTTTATGACAGCAAAAGTTAACATGGAAAAATAATAACAGATATGTATCTAAAGTATATTTAGCTGCTGGCCACTACTGTTTAGCAGCTGGAAATGAGCAACAGAGTCAGTCACGTTCAGTATGAGCCAAAGTCATTGAGCCAATATAAAGATTCTCATTAACTTTAGTTTGTTTTTCAGGTCTGTTCTCCATATGTATGCTGGTTTGAAAACTTAAAAAATTCTGACAACATATCCATTATATTTCTTTTGCTAAACTTTCATTACAATTAATGTATAATTTCTAAACTTTGTAGACAAGTCTATGAAATATATGCTTTCATTGAATGCTGAATTAGAAAATTATAAATAAGATTCACAGTAACAGTGATGCAGTTTTCAACCTTTAGCATATAGAGGCTATAGCAGAATACTACAGATTACAGCTTAAAGAGACTAGAAATTAATGGAACATATACTGCGTAAGTTAAGTCTAGGTGTAGAATAGGTCTGGTATATATTTCCTTAACTTTTGTTGTTCCACTGCAATCAAAATATTAGTGTCATAGTATAATCCATATATGCAATTAAAATTGCCACTCAAACCTATTAATTATATACACATAAAGCATTTAATAATAATTGTTTTATAAAAATTCTGTGCCTTGAGTATGGGTGACTTGAAATACTGAAAATACCTGTGAGGGACTTAGATGTTACCAAGAAAATTCTCATTAGAAATCTAAGCAAAAACTTTATCTCCAGCCTCCAGAGGTATGGTAGAAAGTGAATGAGAATGAGTTATTAATCCAGCAAGCAGCCTAGGCCTCTAGATAAGTATATATAGAAGTAAGGAAAAAAAAAAAAAAAAAACTTCTTATTGTCAAAACAAGTCAGACTTTTAAAGCTGATTGAGCAGAGTTATTTCTATCTATTCCATCTTTCTACTTCTACATATAGTGCTCTTATCTGGAAAAAGCAAGATGGAATGGCAGGATGGGAATGACTCTTCTAAATCAACATTAAAGGTTTAATTTAAGTCAACTATGGTAAAGATTTTTTTTCTGTATATCTTGCAGCATTGAAATAATGACATAGTTTGACTGTTAAAGGTAGTGTAGCAACATATAAGACTTGTCAAATCATACCTCATCCTGAAATCTCTCAATCACAAAATAAAAACAGATTAAAGTGCTATAAAAGTATTCTTGAAATTTTAGTTTTGAATAGCTGATTTATATTAGAGTTCAATAAGACCTTAAAATCTGAGAGTGTGTGTAGATTTAATATTAATCAAAATTGTACCTGAAATATGATATAGGTAAAAGAATATATAATCCCGTTGATTACATTAAAATTTTAGTGCATATTTTTAGCATTTTATTTCCTTCTAAAATTTAAATAGCAGCTTTCCCCATTGTTGGTCTTTGCATTAGTTGGCGATGGCAATAAGAAAATATACAAGTAAAAGAAGGGGAGAAATAAGAATATCCCTTCAGGGAGTTTTAGTTCTGCTATGTGATGAGGCTGTCACCTCATTACCTACAAATTTTGCTTTTGGGCTTTGTGTGTTAATTTTTGTAGGGTTGATGGTTTACATAGTTTTCTTGAATAGAGTATAGCTGTTAGCAATTATGGAGAAGCTCATATTCTCAGTGTAGTTGAGTCTGCAGATATATCTGGCACCTTGTTTCCTGATCAAAACAGTAGTTTTAGTCCAAGAATTTCTTCACAGTCTTTAGTTGCAATTCATTGCCAATTAATTGCCCTTGTGCTGGTTTGGAGGAAATATCACAGTGAAAAATATTCACAGGAAAATTTTATAGCTGTGTGGTAGTGTCAAGACAGTCATATCTTTTGAGGGGAATTGCATATTTGACTTTCCAAATGGTAGCTAGTAGAAACTATACCATCCTGAGTACAAGGCACAGATGTAGAAACAGCAAGGGATGTAGCTTGTGTTGGATAATGTGACTCACTGGAAAGAAGGAAAGAGCATGGGCAAACCCTTGTATTGGAATAGATAATTGGAAGGGATATCTTAGTCAGGAACTCAAATCACCTAATAATAAAATGATTTCAACTTTTTTAAAGCTAATCAACTTTCAGTGCTATAACCAGCAGGTTTCCATCCTCCAGATTGGTAGCTAAATAATCTTCTGACTTTATGGCAAGAGCACCAGAAAATTGTCTGCCATGGAGTAACTTCATGCTGAGTAGTCTTCCCTGCCCAGTTAATCAAATTGATTGGCACCTGAGTTTGAGCTCCTGGGTTAATCCAGCTCCCTAAGCTACTTTATTATCAGTCTTTCTTCACTCTCTTGTACGGTTATCATATTTTTAATAGAAATGCAGTAGTTACAACCTCTAGAATTTAAAGGTAAAGCACAATGTGGTTATTTCTACTTAAACTATGTTAAATATTCCTTGCACATTTGTGTCCAAATAGCAAAGGTGTAAGCAAAGTAAGTAGTTCCCTAGGGTGGCATTTTGATGAGAGCAGCAAAATCACTGCTTTGTGAGAATGTAAAAGAAGAATCCTCCAGGTCTCACAATGGCAGTCCTTGCTCTATGCATGGCTTGTGCTGGTTTAATCCTTTGGCAGAGCAGCTTTTCCACACTAGTCTTGGGGGGAACTGCACAAGTATGGAAAGGGGTTATGGTGATGTGAAAGGTGTTTTGAGGATGGCAGATCTTTCTTTTCTTTTTAAACCCTCATCAAAAAGATTTGGTAGGGAGGGAATATTTTTTTCAGTATTGGCAAGGGGTGTCTGCGAGAGTGATTGCAGAACCCTATTAAACATGCAGTCAGAAAGATGCTGGCCATGCCATTTCAAGAAAATCAATATTTTGTCTGTACTTTCCCAGCTCTGGCACAAAATGCATTCCTGGTCAATGATGAAACCTCCTAGATAAAACTGTACATTATTGGTAAGTATCTTCATTCTGTAAAATCTGTTTTGAAAGATTGGTACATACATACACTCCATAATGTAAAACACTTATACTAAGGACCAAACAGAAACTTCAGGGAGAGCAGCTTGAAGGACTTCCAGCATGAACTGGAGTTTACTTTGGCCTGATCAAGTCCTAAGACTGACAATCCTTTCCTGAAAATATAGCTGCTTTCTTTAACACAGTATTCATCCTGCTTTTGTTGATCAATAATTCATAATACAGTGCTTGACCTACGGACTTCACACCTTTCTAGGCATTCTCCTTTGTGACCAAAGTGCATTGCAATACTAAAATACAACACCAGCCTCTGAATGGTTGTCAAATTAAAACAGCAAAAGGGCAAACAAAGAGGATTAAAGATTGAAGGCCAGAGTTCAAAGCATAAGCTTTTAGATTTCCAAATGCCTGATTTTAATGATTTGAAGAATAAGTAAGATGACAATAAAAGTTTTTGTTTTAGAGAAAAATGATGACCTTGAGGAAAAATCAACTCTAACTTTTCCTTGTTTACATATATTCTCTTGGACACCTTGAGCACATGCTAGTGTTTCAGTACTCTGGCTGAATACACTTTTTAAACTCGATGCTGCAGATATTCAAAAAGACTCTTCAAAATGTGCCTCTTCCTACGATCCCAGCATGTTCAGCTTGCAACTAATTTCCAATGAGACATGATTTTAAAGCTTTTTATCACTTGAATATTTGTGGGGGCTAAGTTTATAGGGAAAAAGTAGCCAATAAAAAGTTATAGTCATGATCCAAACTTTAAAGATGGGTGAATATTCTAAAACATTTTTAATGTAGAGGAATACCACATTTAAATTCTTTGTCATAAAGGGAAGTCTGAAAAGAAAACTAATATCTTTTTTTCTGAAAATTACCCTTTAACCTTCTAACTGTCAATTCCTTTGGATAGTATTCTCCTATTTAAAACTGTACATTATTGAGAAAACAATCAATTTTTTTTTTTTAGTTTGAAAGGTTTTTTTTTGTTTGTTTTATTATTTTTCAGGTGGATTAATGAATTACCTTAGAAACTGTCTCTTCAGTTTCAACATGCCTAAACATAAAGTTTGCGAAGCCCTTCCGGGAAATAAAGTTATTAATTTCTTTGCGGATGTCTTATCCATGTTGCAAATGTACCCAAAATGAGTCACTTGCTTTGTTAATTCTGCCTTTTTATGTTTCCATGTTAACTTCAAACTTTAAACTCATATGGATATTTCCTCATCACCATCCAACTCATACAGATATTTCCCCATCAAAACACTTTTATTTGTCCATTAAATAGTATTGGCTTCCTTAATGAGGAAAGAAAATATATGTTGCTTTCTATTAACATACTGGTAAATTTGCTTTCTTTGATAGACTTCATTCTTTAAAATGAGTATGAACTAGAATAAATTTATTGAGGAAATAAATTATCCTAGAGTCCTTGGTGAATTAGTATGTATTTATTCTTGATGTATTCATTCACATTTACATGCCATGTTTTAAAACTATGTCCAAAACTAGAATGCAAGTTTGTCATTCTTTATACAAGATCCACTGATATACAATCCCCTGAGCTCATTCAGCCAGAAATCACTACATCACTCTTTGAAGATGAGAAATGAAAAAAGAAAGCAGACAAAAATGGTCTAAGGATGAGAGCATTTGGTACTACATGCTGCAGAGAGTAGGAAAACACCAATCTGCTTAGAATCACACTTTCTGGTTTAGTAAAAAAACAAGATCACCAAGGTGCTTTGAAGCAACCCTTTTCACTCCCTTTATTACATAAGGAAATCACATTCTTCCTTTCTTCACTTCTTTCAAGCCACAGTCTGAATGAAAATCTAGAGCCTACCTTAAACAGCCTCTGCTTTGTATCTTTTCTTCCTATCAGTATAAAATTTGTATTTAATTTAATCTAGAAATAGAGGCTTTTGATTCAGAAAATATTTTTCAGTAGTATCAGAAGTAAACGAGTCCTGCAGAAATATGTGTGACAGACCTTGGGTGAACTAATTCTCATTTAAACTATTTGCATTAGTGTTTCCAAAGTGTTTGCTTTTTGTAGGACCACAGAGCATTTTTCTGGTAAGCAAGTAGTATATGCAAATGCATCAAAGAAAGGAAGATGTACTAAAACTCAATTCAGATACCAGAGACAAAGTTTCAATGGGGAATGTGGCACTGCCTGGGGAATTGCAACAAGAGGATCTTCAAACTGATGATTTCATGTAAAGCTAGCTATAAATAGAATAATAGATCAATTACTCCAGAATGGAAGCTTTCTAACTTACTTGCCAGTTTGCCTTGTGTAATCATTTCAAGAATACTAACTTCCTGATATACTGAAGAAACTTAGAGAGCATAAGTATGTAGCTCTGATCTCTGAGTTCACCTCATGTTAAATGCCCAGAGGTGGATATTTCCCTCATCTATCTGGAATGAAAACTTAAGTGTGTAAGGAAAAGTATTTTCCTTAGTATTCAGAAGTAAATATCTTACTATTTTTCCTTTTCCAAATAGCAGGAAAAGTGCTTATGTTCAAAAGAAAAAAAAAAAAGGAAAAGTTCTTGTCATCTAGTTGTAAAATGAATGGTCAGCTTTGCAACACTAAAAAATATTCTATTTTTCCTCTAGTTTGAATTAAAGACACCATCTCTTTGGCATCACTGCAGACTGTGATGAAGTGAAATAAAAACTGTTCAACATGCCTTAAAAACAAAAAACTTAGAGTCTACTGAAAAGTCTCTGTCATCTCTTTTACTTATTAGAGTGTTCAACTACTCATTCTTCTTCAAAACGTGACCTTCCCTTTACCCCAGCTCTCTGCAACTGTTTGGAAAATCAATGGCAAGTTTACAATAACCAGCATGAGGGTTTGCATGCTGTGGAGAAGAAAACATTTTGATAAGCAAATGGATTTCAATGTCAGCCTTCTAAGCAGTTGCTACAGATAAACGATTTGAAAGATTATTGAAAATATACTGTCTTTTTAAAAAGACACTTTGCTCCCATGCAATGCACAGGAAATTGAATCAGCTGCAGTCCTGAATTGACTTTGCTGTCACTGCAGTTTGTGACCCTGTAGTAAAATAAAATCAGTGTCCAACTGTCCAATGTGTCTAGACCTCGCTGAACTTTTCAACCAAAAAAATTATATTTCTCCTTTTCTCTTTTATTCTTTGTTTTTGAGAATAAAACTTTGTGACCTTTTCTGTCAGAGCAATCCATTGAAAATGGCAGCACAAAAAGTGCTCAGCCAATACAGAACCTTCAGACCAAAACTGTAATAAATCTCGTTCTTTTCTTCAGGTTTCCTAAGTCAAATCTCTGTGTTATTATGTTTAGTCCAGCAAAACAAAAATTAAATCAAAGATTCAGCAGCTAAAGATACCAGGATAAGGTAAATATAATTTAATTATTTTTGCTGTGTTAGCTTAATGAATTTGGATTTCCTGAGTGCTGTATGGCACTTTGAAAACTGTGATTGTATGTCATGGATACAGTATTTTTGAGCATTTTCAGTAACAGAAGATACATCAGATTGAAACTACAAGGAATAAAGCCATAATCATCTATCCATCTTTTAAAATAAGACATCTCTATTTATTCCAATGGTTGTTAGTATTACAGAGGTGGGTTTCATAAGAAACAGCAAATACAAAAGCAGTTTGACAAAGTGTTATAATCTAACTCAGTGACTAACTATGTAGACATCAGTCCGGCAGGACCGGAGATAGCAGTGCAAATGCAATATGGACAGGTTTCTTTTGTGTCTTTCCTTGCAGCTCTTTGGTAAATCTGTGGGATAACAACCCAAACTGCAAGGGCCATTTTCTTCCAACACAACTGGGTTTGATAACCTTCAGCTGTTATTTATGGAATTCCTAGGTTATATTCCCAGGCTCTGTCTTCTCCTCTAATGTTCTTTCTTGAGATTTGAGTTTTGCTACCAGCTTTCTCTAGACCCCCAGACTGGTTGAATATGAGTTCCCTCTGACTCTTGGCAGCCTAGGGTTTTCTGCAGTAATGTTCTCATCTCAGCAGAATGTGACAGGAAAGAAAAGCACAGAGGCTTGGCCAAGAAATATATTGCTCACAGAGACCTCCTTCATGAGAGAGTTCAGATTTCTGAAAAGCTCTCTGTGAGTTGAAGTCATCCCTGTTTCAGGTTAGACAACATCTCCCTTTCAACTCCCCCATGGTAGGCTAATTGTCTGTTTCAAAAGTAGCAGGCTAATATCTCTTTCCCCCTCCACAGTATGTACAAGAGTCTTAAGCAGTGTTGGAGCCAAGCAATCAGCTGGAGAAGCTTTTTTTCCCCTGTGCCTTATCTTCTGATTTCTGTCACTGAAGAAGTCTCTTTTATGGTTGTGAGGGAAGTTCTGATACTCTTCATGCTCGCATTTAGAATATGATGGTGCTAGAATTTGATATGAGCTATCAGTCTGACAGAATGTATTGCATAGAAGTTTGATGGTAGTCCTGCTTTTCTGCACCTTGTTTTTCTCATTCTTAAGAAAATGAACATCACAAACAAGAAAATAAAAGTTAAGTCAAAATCAATATGGCTGCAAGGCAAATCACTGGAAATCACTGAAATTCAGATATGAGAAGACATTATCAGTTTTACTGAATCACACCTTTTTTAAAACCCAGATGAGTTTCTAGATAATTCCTAGTTTTAGTAATATATCTTAAGTGTTTTTGCCATATGGTAAAAGTTGTACAGCTAATTTGTTGCCATTGTATGGGAATTCTTTTAATAATTGAAATGCCGTTTTCTTTAATAGAAAGAGTTATTTGGTTTATGAAATATAAGGTGACATTTAGAAAATAATTAAATAATTAATATTAATTAGTAAACTTAAAGTAGCCTCTGTGATCCTCAATCAGAAGTGCAATGTGAATATTCAGGATATTACATGTAAGTAACAGAGTATCATATTGCATATATATCTACGCAGGATTTGTGCTCTTGCTGATAAACTTCCTTCACCACAAGTAGGAGAAAATAAAGCTTTAACAGATCAGAATGGCTGAATCTGTAGAAGTATTTCCCTTGAGAATATGTTTTGCAAAATTATTTATACAGTTTGAAATTTAGAAAATTCTGAATCTACAAAATATTTTTTATATATCAGAGTTTATAAAGCTTTTCAAAGAGGTCCTTCCAAAAGGGCATTCCACAGTAACTGAGCAAATATTTTCAGTGGCTATTTCAATGAATGTCTAGAAGAAGCCATATCTTAGAAATAAAAATGTAAGGTCACTAGAAAGGTAGACCAGTTCTAAGACTCCAAAATATTAACTTTTGCCTTTATTTGCATTGGTAATTTAAGACATTTAGAGCATTTTTCATGATTTCATGTTTTATAGATTGTACTGAGAGTTGGGTCAAGTGTCATCTGATTTTAAATTGAATCAATTTAAATTAATTTGAAGTTAACATCAACAGAGCAATAACATTTGCTTCCAAAATGAGGTTCTGTTTCAAAATTGGATTCTATGCAATGTGGGTTACACAAAATGATCCACAGAGAATGATGCATTCATAGACCTATGTTTAACAACACAAAAACCTCATGCTGCTTTTGATGCCTGTTTCTAACGCAATTGGCAGTACTGTATTTAGTTTTACTGGGGGCCTCCAGTGAAATCCACAAGCCAGATCCCCAAGAATTACAGGCTAGCACTCATTGCTAGAAATGTAATTCATAAGCTAGACATCTAGGCGATATGTGTACTCTGTGAGCAACCACGGTGTAAGATTCACAACAGTAATAGAATCGTAGAATCATAGAATCCTTAAGGTTGGAAGGTCCAAGCTAAAGAGACAGCAGAAAACTGAAGCGGGATACTTGGGATATTTGCTCTTTCTTTTGGACTTAGGCACTTAAACCTAGGTCTGAATGAGGTGCTTTGTGAACGTGGTACACATAACCCGTAACTGTTTCTGAAGCAGAGGAGAAAGCGAAAAAAATCCTGTTTCTCGAAAACTTACAGACCTGGGACTTATAAACACTCTGCTGATGATAGTTTCATATATGACCAGGAAAGCTGAGCAAGGCTTATATCCACTGGAGATATAGATCTTCAAACCTAGTAAACTCTACAAGGAGATGAGAAGAGAACACTGGAACAAAATCCTTTGCCGAGGGCCTGGAGCAATGAACTGACAAATTTCATTAGTGAAAATATATAGGATTTCCAAAACTTACAACATGGAGATCTTTATTCTGCTCCTTTTTTTTTTTTTTTTTTTTTTTTTTT
>VZSV01000017.1:2103225-2119042 GCA_013398735.1 Nothocercus julius
TAGGTGACCCTGCGTGTGCAGGGGGGTTGGACTAGATGATCTCTAGAGGTCCCTTCCAACCTTAAGCATTCTATGATTCTATGATTCTATGATTACCTTAAACCAACAGCCTGCATTAACATGACTGACTTTTCACCAAAGCTGATTAGGGAAAACTCACATGTTTCGTTGCACCGACTCTGCTCTAGGGACAGAAGCTTCTAAAAGTGGTTAGTGTTAATTTTGGGGGGTCGTAACATTTTCAACCACTCCAGGTAGATCTGAGGGTAGTTCTCCATAGGCCTAGCTTTATGCAGGAGAAAGCTTAGCCCTCAGAGAAAATCTGCAAAGATCTATCTTTATGCAATTTTTTAACTCTTTCGAATCCTAATGAACAGTGCAATCAGTAAGTTAGTCTATCCTTATTCTTTGTGTTCCCTTGTACGCTATACTTAGGCCAAGACCTGTATTACCACTAGTCATGTGGTTCCATAAGGGCAGAAAATTTAGGAATTGATTCAGAGTGTGACAAAGCAATCAGCACTGCCTACCTAAAGGAGAACTTGATGTTTGTTTTCTACCTGTAGGACATTTGTCATAAAGTGGACGAAAATTGAAAATTTTTGTTGAGCATTGTTGTTCAATGTCTCATTAAATGTATAGTTTTCTGCTAAATTGAGTAATCGGCTTAAATGCTGAAAGCCTATTCATCACATTAGAAGTTACACTACTGTTTGGGGAAACAAACTGTATTCCATTTAGAAGTAAGCTTTCCCATTTAAGGAATAAATCAATTTCAGATTTTTAGCATCTGAGAGGGGAAAGTTTTCCAAGCGTGCTGCACTGCAATAATCATCCAGACTGCAAAAAAATAAGAATTACATTCACTTCTACTTTGGAAAAAAAGGAAATGTCATTATCAAAATGTGCAAATTTATTCATAGGAAATAAAGAACTCATTTAAAGACCAAATAATTACTTATTTCTTATTTGGCACATGTTTTCTTCAGTAGAATAGCTAAAAGTTAAGTGGTGTAAGGTAAATAAGACCTGATTTAAAAAGACATTACATTGTTTTATATATATATATATATATAAACATGTAAATATATAAATATATATACAAGAAAGCAATATTATTTTACTATATAGTATTATTTTAGCATATCTGCTATGCTTAGAGGCTCTAAAATTGATCTGAAAGGCCATTTAACTAATACCTATACCTCTTCTTTAAATGTGTGTTTCTATAAATATTTTTCCCAAATGTCATTTTCTTTCTTTCTCTTAAAATTAGTGTAAAGGTCTTCTAGCAGGATCACAGAATCAGTCGATATTTAATTCAGTCCTAGATCTGTGCTGAATTGATTGATACAACCCTATTAGTATCTTTGATCCTTTTTTTTTAAAAAAAAGAAAAAGGCAAACAGGCTTTTTATAAGAAAGAAGATATAATTATTTGCTATGAGCTATTGTCAGTGTTATATAAGGTAGTTTTTAATTACAACAAACAATTTTTAATGGGTACAGAATACACTGTGGTGTGAAAATAGTAATTATTATTGCTATTACCTGCATGTAATTTAAGGTAATAAAGTTAGCATCAGAAACTAAAAGTAAACCTTACAGAGAATAGGAAAAGAACCCTTTACATGAATAAAAACTATTGCCAGTTAATCAGATGCTGAAGACAGTAGAAAAGCACTGTAGTCCAGGGAAAACAGATCTCTATACAAGGACCAGTTTGGCACAAACACTCAGTGACCTTCCACCGATATGAATAGATTTGTACAGAATACACTAAAACCAGAAACGTGTTGGAGTGAAATGAACAGCAAACAATGAATCTGCAACTATTAACTTAGTTTTAAAGTGAATGTGCTCCATGCCTGTGCCCCTTTGAAAATTACTTTCTGCCAACATTCCAGGAACAGACTCGCTTCCAGAAGAGCCATCACAGAAAATGAATCAGTTTTTATATGACTGTCTTCAAGAGAAAACCTCACAGCTCTCCTCATAACTCTTTGGGGGAGCTAGAGCAGTATTTTATATGTACTTTACAAAGAGAAAATGGAAACTTGGAGATCAAATGACTTATCTAGGGTTACTTAGCTTGTGGTTGCTCCTGAAATTGAAGCCAGATCTCAGTTTTCAGCTCTACAGCAAAAAAGGGCTAACTTCCTTTCCCACTGTTATACAAAACAAAGAAGATTTGAACTAATACAAATAAATACTAAGAAGAAAGCATCTCTGGCTGAAAAGAAGCAGAATATTAGTGGAATGAAAAAGTTTTGATTAGCATTTCTGAGCAACAGCAAAAACAGGCAGAGAAATCCACAGTGGTCTTTCCCTTTACCTAACATTAAAGGCTCTCCTGAAACATGGAGACTTACATTCAACTCTGATCTCTGCTTGAAGGAATTTATACATCCTCTTACCATCCTAAAATGATGCCTTATACTCATCCTTGCGCTGCAGGTCATGCTGGAGGAGGAATTCCCACCATCTTCTTCTGACACTGTTGCTCTTGCAGTGGACAAATAAGCCTTTCTCTGGACAGGGACAAGAACTTCATTGTCAATGTTAATAACCAAGAGTCAATCAAGTGTTTATATACTGATTTACGGAAAGAACAACACCAGTAAACAGAGAGAACCAGATGGAGCTAGGGTTAGGAACCTTACAGAATGGTGGACAGATCCAAATCCAGATAGATTCTGCCCTGTGCATTTGTGAGATTAGATATTAAAACTAAGGAGACTTATATTTTCCTTATTATTCCTAGAGGGAAGGAGACTATAAAGAAACTGTATTTTGACACAGATCAAAAAAAAATTTAGAACCTGCCATTGTTATTTTTCTTAGAATCTCAAACTCCAGGATGCACTTGGAATATATACAATGCTATCTTATTAAAGCAAACTAGGCTTTACCCAGAGTTTGGGATACTTTACTGCTTCAAGATAAGGCTAATACCAGAACTTTATCGCCTCAGTCAAATTCTACTCACTGGTGAGTGTGATGAATTCTGTGTGAACAGTTCTCAGCCCACTGAGTGAGATAAATGTGCTTGATACCCAGGAGTGCTCAGAAAGGAGATTGCAATCCCAGGCACACTCCCTGTGCAAAGACCATGACTGTTTGCCCTGACCTAGATGAGACGATGACATATTTTTTTAACTATGTTTGAGAAAATCAAGTTGGAGAAGACAAGAAATCGGTCTCTAGTTCTGACTCCTCTATATGACTTACAGGCGCTGCAGAGAACATGTTTCTCTGGTCTGCTGCCACTCGGCATTGCCTGTTACTAAATTTATGGCCAATTGATGAAATTTAGTCATGAGATAAAACATCTCTTTGGCCTAGAACTCAAAATCCGCCTGTCTATGTGTTGATCCTTTGGTCAAGTATGAAGTTGTCCAAAATACTGCAAGTAACAATTGATAACCTCCAATATCATACCGCTAACCATTCAAGTTATGGTAGGCAAATTTCAGTAGTTTAATTGGCAAGAATACTCTAATTTTGGACACTAATATGAGAACTTAAGAATAAGGAAAACAAGCTCGAGATAAAATACTGACTCTTGCGAGTGTTTAGTATTCATCCTAGGAGCAGTCTTAGGAAAGGGAATTGCGCTTTAATGCAAATAGTATTAAATTAGTGGATGCCCTTTATATCCTTTAGTTCAGTGGTTCTAGTGCTTGCATACAAAACTATTGGTGTAATTATGCTTTAATATAGGAGTACAATAGACTTAAAGAGGAATACGGAAATGGCAAATATGAAGGAGAATGTACATTCTCTGATTTTTTTGTACCCCCACACAATCTTACAAAATTTTGTATAAAAATGAATAGTAGAACAGTAACTGAGAAAAGAAAATAAGGATTTGGATACAGTGTATTTTATTCTGAACCCCGGTTACTCGTGCAAATTGTAGCGTGTTGATGGCATCAGGCTGAGATTTAACTAGCACAACATCATTCATTTATGTTCTCTTTCTCACGTATCAGTTTTCTGGGTTATTTTTTTTTCACAAAATTTTGGATGCTGTGAGACATACAAGTTTATTGACTGTAAATAATATAATGAAAAGTCATGTCTCTTTGAAACACATGTGAAGAGACATACAGATAATTTTCTGTCTATCCTGAGGCTTCTGTACTCTACTTGAAGACATACACATCTTCAGCTCTTAAAAACAGGTTGAAGACTAGAATCATAGAGAAGAGCATAACCAAATAGTAAGGTGGAAATCAAGATGTTTTGTGAACTTGGAAAGGATAGTTATTCTTCTTTACCATGATGCAAAAATGAATATCCCTGCATTCTCCCTAAAAGATGCTATTTCAAACTCCCATCCTGAATAGACGTATTATAGTGACATAATTATTAATACCTCAGAGTCACTTGCAGCTCTTGTGTAATTTTTTTTTCTTTTTCGTTTTTCACTTTTTACAAATGAATGAGTAACTGGCGATGATCAGGCAGGGGCTGGCCCCCACAGAAAGGCCAGGCCAGGTCAGGCTGGGTTGCAGCCCTGAATCCCACTATTACCTCTAGGCCATGTGTCCATCCCAACAACATAGAGGAAGTGATCAACAAAAAGAGTGGTTTGGGCTGCTTGGAGCCCGGCAGCTATGAGCCATGAAATAAAAAATGGCGTGAGTGAAAAAGCCTAGTGTCTGCAATCAGGAAGAATTAAAAAAAAAAAAAAAAAAAAAAGGAACGAAAATAAGGGGAAAACAGCAGACCTGAGCTTAAAAAGGAGTGCTTGTTTGGTCCGCATGTCAATACCTACTAAATCCTTGACTCATCATGTGCTTTATGTTGTGGATGAGATGCGCCATTAACACGGCTGCCCCACATAATTTCTCTTCCACCCTGTGCTTTGTTTCTTGGGCCAAACTTACTCATCAACTGAGGTAAATTGTAGCTCTCCTTCCGAGTTTGCTAGCTATGATACCTGGTTACTAAGGTTATTACACTCTTTCATATTTCAGAAATACATAAAGACAGGGTGTCTAACTGCAGACACGGTCAAACAACTTACCTGAATGTGGTTGTGACTCTGAAACATGATGACATCAACTGACAAAAGAAGTGAAGATTTTCTGAAAGAAAGTAAAAAAGAAAACACCAAAAAGACCAGAACAAGGGAACTTTAGAAAAGGAGAAACTCATTTTCTCTTAAACAAAAAGAAATATGAACTTTTCTTTTTATTTTCATTTCACTTACTAATGTATAATACTTTTAATTCTCTTGAAACTTTGACTAATACACTCTAATATGAGTGTAATATGAAGAATATTTATTCAAAAAAATTGATGCATAATTTTTAGGTTTACAGCCACATGTGTAAGTGTTGCTTGAGCTGCCTTCTGTGCTGTTTGTATTTATAAAATTTCTATAGATGCTATCACCAAACAAGTCTGTCACCAGGCCAGAGTGTAGGACTCTCCTTTCTAGTTTCAGTGTTAGAAACTTGTTTCTTCTCTTCCATCTGTCTAAATGGCTATTTAAGGTTTTAGTATATGGATAACTTTTTTTCTTCTTCTCCTTGACAGTTTAGCCATACAGAATCCCACTCTTTCCTATTCCCAGCTCTGCCAGCATGAATGTACATCTGGCAATATATAGAGACCTTCGTTACTTCCAACAGGCTTTCTAAATGCTATTTCAGTATTCCTATGTCCAGTATTTTCCATTTGGTAAAGGTGCACTCGGTTTTTCTCCTTTAAGGGTCTCAAGCTTCGTATAACAAGACAGACATTATGTTGGGCATTAGATGGATGAAAATATACCCCTGTAGACTTGCATAACCAATCTAAGGCATATATTAAGCTCCTTTAAAATTAGGTCTCCTGCATCAACCCAGAGTCTTTATGAGTATTCTTTTCTAAGGGCCTGTATCATCACATTAGCAAAGAGGACCAGAGAGAAATTAGTATTCCTTCTCTGCATGATGTATAACATAAATATAACATTAAACAGGACAGGAGAAGCTTCTGATTATTTCTATGATACTGGTGTGAGAATACTGACATTTACTTGTGCCCGGAATGGAGCCTGAAATTTGCCCACATCCGCTGTTAAACCTGCTGGCACTACTGTAATGTCTCTTTAGCAGCTGCTACAATACTTGGGCCACAAACTAGACATTTTTTAAAGGATTTCTCTCATTACCCAGTTAATCTCCAGCCTTCAATTCCCTTTTGTTCAGAAAGCATAAGGCCAACAGTTTAAGAGACAGAATTGAGTTTTTCCCATCTTGAGGTTATCTTCATTGCCAAGAAACCAGAGCAACCACTCCTTGACTGCAATTCTTTCCAAGCATAGCTGCTCCTGGATTTTTTTTTTTTGCTACTTTTATTTATGTCTATACATTAATTTTCTTTTAGGATCAGACATATTTTGGGTCAGAACTGACTGTCTTTTTTCTTTTTTCCTGCTTTTCCCTCTTTCTTTACAGGGACAATAATTCAATGCAGCTGACCACCTAAACACCAAATATTACATCAGACTCTAGGAACCTGTTACTATACACTGCTTGCATAGTGTTTTTCAAAACTAATTCAAAGACAACTTGAAAATCTACCTACATGTTTCTTGATCCTCAAAGTCTGTTTAAATTGTTCACACATAAGGAAGATCATCATGCAAGGGAGCCTAAACTGTTTGTAAGTCTACCTGGAAATGAACATACTATGTAAGCGAGCAGAATAAGGACAGCACCAGCAGATAATAATTTGCATATATGGAATGAACTTGGAATTTTTGATTGATTTCTGAAATGAAGTGCTAGTCCATGAAATGAAGCTTCTCAGCCTCCATTCCTTAGCAGTTGTGAAAAGAGTGGCATTCATTGACCATAGTCTAAAGAGCTGCCTGTCTTTATTCACCCAGGCCTGTATGGTCACCTCAAAGTAAGCAGTTTGGAGTGGAGGTGGGAGCACACAGACTTTTTCTCCTCAGAGGCTTCCTAGAGCATCTGGACATCCAAGACAAGTTAGTCATTCCACAGGAAAAAAAAAAAAAAAAAAATCAAAGTATATTATACCCCCTATGGAGGAAAGAACTATGACTCTTTGAGTGATTCTCTGCTTTCCAAGTGGTAGAGCTATGTGCCACTCCTTACCTCAGGCAGATCACAAATTTACCAATATCTCATACTAATACATTATGGCAAACATCACTATAACATGTTTCAAGATATTGTGGGTGGTTTTCTTTCTAAAGGAATCAAACTGCAAAAATGTTTCAGATTGTTATGATAAATTTGTCTTCAACTTATCTGCTGAGATAGCCAACACTACTCTCAGTTGTATTTCAGCATTTACTATATAGCAATTTCTTAACCAAACCAAAATAATGCGTATTAGATATTTAGATTTTAATAATGATACAGGAGTCACAGTCACATTATTGCTGAAAGGGGTTAACACAGCATACATGTATGGAAAATTTAATTGCATTTTAAATGACAAATACATTTTATCTGATTAGAAGCATCTAGAAAATTAATAAATGGATTATTCCTCTTATTAAAACTTTTTACATAATTTTATTACACTGGATATTCTGTAATAACTTTGCACAATGTGTAAATGTATATATCTTGAATTTCCTCATTTTTTATTATTTTTTGTTTGTTTCTTTCTACATTTTATATTGTGCACAGCAAGCACTTAGGTAGAAACCACCAGTCTTCAAACCAGTTTTCACAGAACACTCATTGCTGTGCCTGGAAATATTTGTGAAAAACATAAATTTCTTTATGTTAAACTCCAGATCTGTAATGGTCAGCTGAGTTGAAAGTATTTATGTTTAAATTAATTGCACAAAATTTTTCATTCTAGCTTGAAATGCCTAAATCTGAAATACAAAATCTCATTGTTTGTTTTCTTATATTCTACCTTTGTGCTTTTTGATGTAAATACATCTTTTCTATAATCTCATTTAGTCTCTTATTTGAAAGCATACACATCTAAAAAGCAATTATACTTTATTTTATGTTTCATAATTAATACTTTGTACTCTTATTTATTTAGTTGTCTGGATTCATTTTCAACTAGGAAGGAACTAATAATCCCCTTTGAAAATGTCTCATTTTCATGTACTTTCAAAGAGATGTTTCTGTCTAGTTATGCTAGTTATGCAGTCCTTTGCATTTAAGGCAGTGGATGAATTTTGCCTTTCTGCATACTGGAAGGCCATAATCCCTGCCCTAAGATTAGTGTAGGTAGATGAGATTACCGTACGGCAATGGGAGCCTTCTAGATTTAGCCACCCACTTCAAGCCATTCTGCCACTGAAGACATACGGTGGCAAGTATCTAGCTTGCATTTGCAACTTCTATGTTTCTGATTCACTAAAGAAGGCCCCATAAACCTTTGTTCATAAAACAGGACAAACTGTGGATTACTTGCTTGGTCTTACCATGTTTCAGTGCCTTCAGGTAGTAAGTCTGTACTCCTTTCTTGCTTTTGGACTCCATTACCAATGAGAAGGAAATGAATTTAGACTCTGAATTTGAATATCTCATTCTATTTCAATATTTCCAGTGACAATAAGGGAGCCAGTCATATTCCCCCTAAACACATTATTTTAATTATTCTTATTTTAAATTGCATACATGGGTTAAGTGTATATTTTTTTACTCTGGACTCATGAGATTTAAGTATAATATATAATGATCCTTTTGTTCCACTAATGGATACTCACACCTATATTTTGGCCTGTGAAATGGAGATTGGATTTGCACTCACTGCAGAGAGAGAGTGCAACTATACCAATAAAAATGAATTCACGTCTCAGTTTTTAATGGTAACACATATAAAACCTGTTCATGTAGCCAGGCTGTCTTGAAGCAGCTTTTTTTTCCTCTTTGAAGAACTCAGTTCAGCCTGAGACTGTGGAAATAACCTGCTCTTGAGCAACCAATCTTAGGTGCGGCACTTTCTTCTCTCCCGTTTGAAATCTGTTGATTACAGGGAGTCTCATTATTATTTCAGATGTTATCCTGAAAATAAGCCTGTATTAAACATCCCAGCAGACAATCAGAGTGTGGCCTTCAGGGCCCTGGAAAAGTCTGTTCATCACTGTCTGAGTTTTTGCTGGTTGGTGGATGCAGGAGCTACTGTACAACACAGTAACTGGTTCCAATGAGATACAGCTGTGAGATATAGCTCACTTCATTATCCTTGCCTTAATTAAAAAGGGGCTTTTGATATTGATGTTTAATTTCCCATGTCGTGTGTCATATTATTTTTTATTTCTTTCACGCTGGTACTGAGCTCTCAATGGCCTGTTGTTAGGTACAAGTATATGACAAAAGATACCTTCCCTCAAGGATCTTCTAATCTAATTGTAAAGGAAGATACAGCAAGCGGATAAAATACAAAACATGGGGATGAAAGAGTAAAAATGATCTGATTATGATCAAAGAGTGCAAAGTGATATGCACTTTGAAACAAATGTGTCACTTCTGTGCTGTGGATAAGTTTCGTTTCGCACATAAAATGCTGTGGAGTGCTGACTTTAAAGTTGAGAAATAAACAAATAGTTTGATAGATACACAGATAGATAATTTCAATTCATTTGTGATTTCAGACCATAATATTCAAACACCCTGACAAGGTGAAGTGTAACATGAGTTTTGAAAAAACTGTGGCTCAGAAGGACCACGAAGAGTAACATTGCCTCATCTAATGTGTCTATTTGAAATTTAAATGCATAATATGTTAAAAGAATCTGTTGTGTGTGGTCATGCTGATCTGCTATCTGCACTGCTAGGAAGCAAAAATGGTATGCCATCAAAGACTACCTATTGTTGGACCTCAGTAAGAAGTGTGGGATTCATTTAAAAATTGAAGATACTCTCCAGATACATGCAAACACATCACAAACTACCAATATTTTTGCATTGTGTCTGCTAGGAATATGTTTAGGGTATGGACTAAGATGTACAGGGATTTAGATATATAAAGATGATACTTTGTTAAGGATATTTGAGAACTTCATCTGGTATTTACAGATAGATAAAATATGAGTTGCTCCTCATGTCAGTAGTGACACCTGGTTCACACTCATACTACTGTATCAGCACTTCTGTTATGATTCTTCATTCCAGGAGCTTATAAATCAGCCTCATATTTTCCTTCCAGCTTTATACTAGACCTACACAGTATCATTTGATCAGTTAATGTTCTCCTTAATAATTTTGAAAAAATAAAATATCCTCCCAGAAGTCTTTTGTTTTTCTGATTTCTGTTTCTGAGCAAATAGAGATATGGCCCTTTTGATTCCCTTGATATAAAAAGCCCTTTTGATTCCCTTGATATAAAAGGCACTTTTCAAAATGTGTTCACCTAAAATAATGAAACAATTTAGAAAGGCACAACTCTCCTTTTTTCTTGGGATAAGAAGCTACACTGCAGTCACTGAGGTGTATTCAGCTCATGTAGACTTACTGAACTGTTTAAAACTCCTGAGGCTAGCCTTTTTTCTTGCAGCAAATTCATGTCTGCATTGAACTTAATGCAGAGTGTAAACCACACAAAACTTTTTTTTTTTTTTTTCTGTGCTGAATTCTGTACTCTCCCTTGCTTAAAACCTGGTAGTACTTGACCAGGAACAGGGAAACACCTCATCCGTAGACACAGGCACAGAGATATTCTCTGTGTAACACATATTCAGATATCTCACTTGCATGCCTGAAGCTCTAGGGTAGGTTTATGGGAGATATTTTCTTCATTAAGGATTAAAATAAAGGAGAAAAATAGCAATAACATGGGGAATAGTATCAAAACACATCTGCAAAGTATAGATAAATGAAGTCAAGACTACTGCTACTTTGTTAATGTATTCTGTTAATGTTCTCTTCTCTACTGTAAAATTGCTAAACTGATGGCAGGGCATATTTGTCCTTAAAAATTAGCTTAAAATCATTAATTTTCGAGCTCTATTTTTTTTGTTTGTTTATTTGTTTTCTTTTTTGTTTTTTTTTATTAACTATGAGCCACTGCAGATGTAATCTAGAAGCTAAAATTTAAGGCAAACCACAGGTTTTTCAAAATTAGAATCAGCTGTATGGATACTGTGAAGAGAGTTTAATTCTCATAATGATGAATAAGACATGAAAGATTTTGGCTTGCATTCTGCAAAAATTTCCTTTGCAGCTTTTAGTACTGGACTAGCAGCAGCAGAAAAAGTAATATTTCAGTGATATTTATGGAAGATCCCTATCTTTTGAATAATAAATGATAATTTCAGCTACTTTTCCAGTGATTAGTAAGAGCACAACCTCATAGTTTTCTCTATTAGAAGAATGTATTTCTGCATATGTAAGCTTGAGTATTGGAAGCAATCTAGAAACATGGAGCTTGGCATGATCTAGTTTGTCTCACAAAAAGAAAAAAAAAAAGTTGATAGAACAACATCTGTCTTTAGGAATTTCAGCACAACAGAAATAGGACACTTTTGAATCCTAAGCAAACAAGTCTAATGCAAATCTAGGTGGATTTACAGTTCAGGGGGGCTGTGTAGCTGTACTCTAAGATCTAACTTTATTTCAGTGCTGTTTTAATCACAGTATTATTCATTTTTTAAATAGTTTTTTTCATATCAGTTAGATACTAACACCTCAGATTCACACTTGGACTAAAATGTGGCAGGAAATTCTATTTGTCCAGAAATATTTTACTTTA
Organism: Nothocercus julius; assembly: GCA_013398735.1. Classification (NCBI taxonomy): domain Eukaryota; kingdom Metazoa; phylum Chordata; class Aves; order Tinamiformes; family Tinamidae; genus Nothocercus; species Nothocercus julius. Next base: position 2,114,917 of record VZSV01000017.1, read on the forward strand.
ATGCTCTAAACAATACCTGCTTTACTTTGTATGAATCCTAGTTACTTGTCCTGTTTGCATTGTCTGGTTCAAAGAATAGCGGATTGACAGCTTAATTTTGACACAATTTCTACTCATTAGCTGCAAAGTAAGCAAGATCTTCTTTGAACTGTGGTACTTTAATTAATGTGGTAGCAAAGCCATATGTGAGCCAGTAGCTCCTTCTTACTGACAATAAACATATAGAGGCAACTACTGTAATTATTTTCTTGGTTCAGTGCTAATAGACATGCAGGTATTAGGTTCATGACAGAGATGTATGGATTTATGCACCTTTTTTTAAATAAATAAGCAAAAATTCTATGGCTGTGTTTTGTTAGGGCTGTATTTATAGACTGTCCCATCCACATTCTGGTCCTTGATATCTTGTATAGTAGACAGCACTCAAATGCTTGGACTTGCATGTGTAAGATAATCTGGTATTGCATTGCTCCCCGGTGATGAAGCAATATGAGAACAAATGAGATTCTAATAATTATGGGAGACCAGGGTCAGAAATATTGCCTTTTTCCCCGCTATTAACAACACCGTGCAAATGTAAGTTTTGCAATTAATCATTATGCTGATTTGTGTGGATGTCATCTTGGTATGCTGAAACATTATTCCAGAGGGAATGCATACACTTTACCTAATTATAGGTATGACATCTTTTGTTATGATATAATCAAAATAGGAAAAAAAGATGAAAGAATTGCTATAAAATGACTATGTGATAAGCCCATCATTAGTCTCAGAAGTCAGGAAGGCAGATTTACTCCTTGAGTTCCTGATTTATTTTTTAAAAAATCCAACTTTTCCTGCGCCGCTGGACTTGGTTGCCTGTGGGCTCTGCCCCAAGAGCCCTTCAGGCAGGGGCACTTCCTCAGCAGCCGTTCTTCATAAGGAGTTCAGAAAGGCTGCGAGATAAAATCAGAGACTAATCAGATACCACAATTAGACTCTTAACAGAAGAGTAGTAGTTCTCCCAACTTGTAGAGTGAGAGATTGGTTTGTGCCATCAGGATGTTACCTGGTCTCCTTCTACACCACTGCCATGGTATAGAGGGAAATAAAAAAAGAACTCCGCAACAGGCCTGTTTTTGCACTCACTGGCCATCCCACTCCACCTTAACCTATAAAGCCAGGGCAGAGAGTGATGTGACACCCAAATCACGGCATGATGGAAACTGGATTACACTCAAAGCCAGTCTGTCCGTGTACGTGGGGGAGGTGGAAACCTCTCAAGCTGTTGCCTCTCTCCTCACAAATAATAATTGGTATATACTTTTAATTTCTTACCTTTACCACTTAGATTTTGAAAGCAAAAGACCATCTTCATCCTAAAGTGTCTGGGACTTGGGTGAAGAAGGGGAAGCAGTGGGCACAGATTTTAAACCCAAAGACTAGCTAAAAATATAACCCTAGTTGACTAGACATTAATGACCTTCAGCTATTAGCTCTTGATTTTTCCACACAAAGGGGAAATACATTTTTTTGAAATGAAGGCCTTAATTTTTAGAGGAAAATATAATATGTCCTATGCCATCTTGCAACCTTAGAGTTTTCTGTTTGTGAACTCCCCTCTGAGAGAGATGCTTTTTGCTTCTTGTCATGTCATACTTCACTTGCAAAAGCACCTCTTTGAGAAGGAAACATGTCTCTTCTGAACATCTGTGGTTTCATATATTAAAAAAAAAAAGTATTAGTACTTATAAATTGGTATTGTAGATTATATTTTTTTTTGCTGTCTGCTACTATGCATATAACTGGCAAGGAAACAGTGCATTAAAACACGAATTGTATAAAGATACTGAGTCCAGAAGTTGATTTTCTCTACCAAAGTAGCTTCCAAAATTGGCAAATGTAGGCAAACAAGAATAACAAGAACATAGTTTCAAAAATGATTCTGTCAGAAATACATATGTTTCAGTGTTTTAAAAGGGGAAAGGTGGCGCCATATTAGCTGGCCAAAACAATTTAAACCAAAAAGAAAGATAGGGAGTGGGTCTTAAGAATATTTTACTAGGTTTTAAAAAATTACACAATCATTCCATTTTAAATGAATTTTTAAGAGGCTTAAATATAAGCTACCCTAAGGGAAAATAAAAGTATCTTACATGATTTAAAACATTACATTAGAATCATATGGAATCCAGAAACTTGGACATTTTTAACTACTAAGTTTAGGCAGATAACTTGAATCTAGATAAGCAAGGATTTATACAGACCACAAGGTTTGATTTTCAATTAGTCTTGAAAGACTGTAGAACTGGAGTAATGTTAATATTTTGACAATATTTAAAATACCTGATTCTGTCAACCACATCCTCTATAGATTCTCAACTTCAAATTCTCACCCTCCTAATTAAGCAAAGTAACTACATTCTGTTATGTATTCTTTATTCCTTTATCTTCTTCCCATTGAGAAAAGCAAACAATTTGGAATATCTTGCTTTAGCTGGCTTACTGGAAAAAAAATTGAAATTTTAGATTTGTTTTACAAATATAAGTGTGGGAGAGGGGGATCACACATTGTAGATCCTAGTCACACAACTAAGAAAATCCTAGTTTCTCAAGGAATTCTGGGCAGTGCTTCTATTATCATAGATTATGTATCTGTTAGTCTGATATCCATTTTAAACTATGCAATAGACTGTTGAGGATAGACCTGAGGCGACAGAATCACAGCCGGTTGGCATGATCTTATGGAAAACTGAATTTTTAAAGATCAACTAGAAAATACTGTTTTGACTGATAAAGGTAATAGTGCTCTCTTAATGTACCTGGATTTTTGTACAGCACAGCTTCATATCTCATACTTTTTAATCAAGACATTAAATATTATAGAGATTAGAAAAAACATATGAAAGAGATTAAAATTGTAAGATGTATCTGAGCTTATAAATGGGTAGACAGCTTCAAATAAGCAATTCCACAGAATCACAGAATGGTAGAGGTTGAAAGGGATCTCTAGAGATCATCTAGTCCAACCCCCTGGCCAAAGCAGAGACACCTAGACCATGAGATCAGATCTTGGCTATGAGCTACGCAACACATGTCAAAAAACAGTCTGATGAAACAAAACAAAATGAAAACAACAAGAAAAACAAACCAAAAAACACTTTTTCACTGATGAAAAATGGAACTTAAGAAAGCAGATGGCCACTGAATAAGCAAAATGTGGGGTTACAAGAAGGTAGGTGGTATTTTTCTAAGACAAATATGAAGGCATGTGCAGAGGAATGAAGAATCATAACTGAAAGGAGCATACTGTGTTTTGGAAAGCGGCGACTTTGGAAAAACCTTTATGATTAGTCAACTATTCGTCATACTTTGCTTTGATAACATGATGAATTAATTGTTGGATGAATACATGTGATATTATCTTAGAGGAGATGGTATGCATTTGGCCCTGGTTTCTATATCTGGATCGTTGTGCTCTGTTTGCACAGTTAGGAAGGATATTGAAGTCATGTTGGAAGGCAGGATGCCTGTGATCAGAGGATTGCAAACTATGTCTAATTAAGCATGCCTGCAGGTGAACAGCTCAGGGAACTCAGTTTCTTTTGCTTCTTGGAAAAAAAAATAAAAAATAAAAAAGAGGAGGGTGAGTAATGTTGTTACAGAATGAGAACACCAGCAGAGAAAACAGAAACAGGGGTCTAGTCAGTGTAACAAATTCTCAAGGTCCACAAGCTGGAAAGAAATGTCTTGAAGTAAACCTTTTTGTTTGTTTGCTTGTTTTTTTTTTAATTCTTTTTTCTTTTTTTTTTTTTTTTTTTTTCTGAGAAAAACTTTATTCATATTTTAGTCACAAATAATTATTTTTCTTATGATACTTTTTGTACCCCAAACACTTCCTTTTTACAGGGACTGATCTAAATGATCTAATCTTTTCCTTGAGGAAAGGCTGAGAGAGCTGGGCCTGTTCAGCCTGGAGAAGAGAAGGCTGAGAGGAGACCTGATCAGTGTCTATCAGTACCTCAAGGGAGGCAGTGAGGAGGATGGGGCAGCCTCTTTTCGTTGGTGGCCACCGACAGAACTAGAGGAAACGGCCACAAACTGAAACACCAAAAGTTCCACAGGAACTTTAGGAAAAATTTCTTGA
>VZSV01000017.1:2119572-2202253 GCA_013398735.1 Nothocercus julius
AAAGAAAAAGATTGATCAGTCTTCAGATGCTCAGAACAATGTTTTACATATTGGGCCATGCTTCATTTTCCATCTAGATTCTATTTCAAAAATTGAAACTACTTCAGCTTGAATACAAGAGGGCACTTTGATTTATTAATGGAAAAGAACATTTCCACAGTTCTTTAGCAAAAACCTTCTACCAGCATTTCTACTTTCTGAGTGGCTCAGATGTCATCTCCTTGAAGCATCTCGCTTTGTTCAGATAAGCACAGAAAAAGGAATGAAGAAAATTTGACGACAGGAATGTTTCTTCATAATCTTTGGAAAGAGATTTTGTTAGATGGCAGAGTATGTTGATCGCAATGTGAAATACCAAATGCATAGTCATTCCAGTCTACATCACTGTTCAATTTTCTTTAACGGTAAATAAATTTTGACTGATTTATTAATGCTAACTTATCAGTATTCTAGGACTGTGACCTAGAATGTCCAAGCTCTATTCATGAAATTTGCACAAAACTGCTGAATCAGAAATAATTATATTAATTCAATATTACTTTAAAAAAGAAAAAAAAGGGAAGCAAAAGACTATATTATAGAGCTAAATTTTAATAAATATAGTAGAATTCTTTTAATTTCCTTTCCATTTATCTTCCTTTATTAAAGGAAGCTCTCTTCCAAATGTTGAATTTTGCTCTCAAAAAAGGGAAAAGTTAGGTTCTAGCAGTGTTTCATGTTGTGTGTAATTTGTGAAATTATATTAAATGGCATTTGTAAAATTATACCAAGGAATTAATTAATTTATTTATTTATTGCAGTGATGGATTTGAGGATATTCACCCTTTTCTTCTGAAGTAGAGACTAGAACTGCATTCTTTTCCTTTTTGTGAAAGGATTGGATTGTCTGTTTGGTCTTTGTTGTGAAGAACTTGACATGACTAAATGACAGAAACAAAACAGCAGTTCTGAGACACATATTAAAGACTTAAAACACTTATTTTCAGCTGCAAGAAAAGCTATTAAGTCAGACTTCAGCTTTTATAGATGAAGGGCTCAGGCAGTGGAAAGGATGAGCAAGCTTGCAAGAAAAGGATATTTTATCTGTTGCTTGCAAGGCAGACACAACCCCCTGCTGAGCCTGACCAATATTTATCCTTTATACTTCATTGCATTGTCTTTGGGAACGTCAGTTTTGCTATAAAATAATGTTCAGCATATGCACATATTATATTATATTATTAAATTCTGTGAAATCCTATGCTAAAAAGTGTTCCTTCAGGTAAGAATGCTTCATTTTAAGCTTTTTGTTCAACTCAAAAACAAGAATTAATACAAGGACCATGAGATTTTAATGGTTTGGGTTTTGTCCCAGTGCTTTTGCCAGTTTTCTCAAAAATTTAGGGAAAAAAATCCTCCTATGTTTCTGTGGGGGTTAAGACCTCTTTTTTTTCAGACAATGTAGATCAGATAATGATCAAGTGTGGTTACTTCTACATCATTTGCATGCATTTGGAAGAACCAAAAACCCAGAGTCCAGGGCACATAAATCTACTGCTAAATATGGATAATGATGTATTCCCACCATGGTATCAAAGTATAAAACTAGTGAAGTGGAACGGAAAACTTAAGCCTGCGTTCGAATAAGACCCAGCTCCCCTGAAGGGATTTAGGTGCTTTGGCAGTACTCAAGTAGGACTGAACCTGCAGATATATTCAAAATTGCAAGCTCTAAAGCATCACTAGGTACCCCACTTTTCAATAGCATAGTTCCTAACTGCATCTAAGCAAGCTAAAAAATGTCTCAGATGGGGTGGGCAGAAGAGGCAGAACGGGACCCAGCTGTAATCCAAAGCCCTGACTTTTGCCTTCAAAATAGTGGAGAGGAAGAAAACTTTTAGGCTAGTCCTTCATTCTCAGATACTAATCACCAATCACTGCACTTCAATGCCACACTCTTACTTTTTCTGGCCCTGGTAAAAATGAGTGTTTACTTGCTTCCTTGCTTGTGCACAGTGAAACAACTTCAAAAGGCAGAACAGGGTGTCCATCAGACTAGATGACAGAGAGCAGCGAGAGCATTGCCACTTTAAAAGAAAAGACTGAGATATTTTTGAAAGTGAAGGAACCTCTTTTCACAAGAGGAGCCTGTTCTGTGATTCTTGATTATATAAGAAAACATTTTCTTAGCTCTTTGCACTCCTGAGACAGAGATTAAGAAACTCTCCGTCTTCTGCATTTCCTTGTGGGATGACCTGGTTAGTGTCTATCTAAGTGGTCTGGGTGACTGGAGTCTCATTCTGAGAGATCCAGCACGCTGCAATTTTCAGCACTTATCTTCGGCTTTTAATTCTGTGCTAAGAAACATATCTAATCCCTTTTAAAAATCTAGCCCTTAATGGCTTTCCAAGGTCAGACAGTAGCACCAAGAAACACATTTCCTGATAGTTTCAGCCTGAAAAGTTTTTTTCATTTGCCTCTACAGGCGGAGTGATGTAGCATTACTTCACTTATGTAGCTGAGAAATTCCACCCAAAATATGAGTGGATTTTTCTGATTTTCACAAATTTATAGAAGTTTTCTCATTCCTGTGGTCTGTGCTGCTCAGATATTTAGGTTAATAGGAATTAATAAGTGATCAGCATTCAAATGCCTTGCTGGCGAAACTTGTCCATTTGTACTGCTCCCTCTCAATCTGAAAAGTAGGATTTCCAATTATTTCATTTTCTTAAAAAGCCAAGATCAATTCATGTGTTAAATTGATTTTAAAATATACAGCATATATTATTGTTGTATGTTGCATGACTCTGAAAAAGAAGTTTTGAATGTGACCTGCAGTCAAAGCAGGAACATGGACCTGGAGCCTGGTAAGTGCTCCCACAACTGAGTTTTGATGTAGCCTATGAGATTTTGTCCATCATAAGTGATGTATGAACACAAAGACACAGGAATACATAATGAGGAGCTAAAAAGAACAATTCCACATGGGAATAAATGGTTCTTAACAACTGAGGTTAGAAGCAGTTGGCTGCAAAATAACCAGTTCGAAGCTGCTGTTTCTGGATTCTGGCCGTTTTGAATCATCTTGCAGTCTTCCTTTCCCATTCTCTTGTAAGAAAGGTTTTGAAATAATGGTTTTCTTTTGAGAGAAGCACCCTGGAGCTGCTTGTCAAGATAAATATCATGGGAGGTGTTTTAGCAGCCACACTAATAGTGGAAGCAGCTTTTTCGACTCTGTATTGACTTTGCTAATATGGAGAGCATTAAATATTGTAAAACATAGATGTAGGTACAATTACTACATTCAATAACCTGGCATATGCCTCAGAATAAAGCAATGTTGCAACACTCTCCCTGTCAAAACAAAACGTTAAGAAATACTTTCTTCGTGTGTCTTGGGGTGAACGTATTGTTCTTATGCAAGTTCAGAAATAGTTGGGGAAACAATGGAAACCTTTATTAAAGTCATCTTATTTTGGGCTCAATGTTTCTTGTAAGTATTTTGCATTTATTCCTACTGCTTTGTATAGGGCATAAAGAAATCATAAGTATGAGAGGCTGAGTAATGGTTATGATTTTCACTGTTTAAAAAATAGTGACTTTAATTTTTTTTTTATTTTTATTTGACGTTTTCCCTAGTGCTCAGAAATAGGAAACAGCATATGCATTCTGGTGTATTCCTAAAAAATACATTCACCCAGAAAAAACAATCTCATAACATGTGAGTATAACATTGGATTATTTTGGACTTCAAAGCTATAGAGGAACAATTTCCCCACTTTAGCTTGTTTTCTTTTACTTTTCTAAACTCTATGTTTTCTCATGTTCAAACAGAAAATCTCAGACAAATATTAACTCAAACTGTGTCAAGAAAGCTTGCCACAACTTTGCTACACAATACAAAAATGACCGTTTTCCCCTACAGAATCACAGAATCAACAAGGTTTTTATTTAAAGATAGTTCAGTAAAAATGAAGGAATGAAAATTACATACTCATCAGAAAGAGAAAATTATACATGCTGCTATGTTTAGGCATACAATTAGATCTAAAAGAAGTTCACTTTTGTTGCTAAACTGTTCCTGCTTTCAAGCTTGTTTTTATTTGACTATACTCATTATTTGTAAATTTATGTTGGATATTGATAAAGTCCTCTTATAAAATAAGTAATTTGCTCATATCTGTTACCTCCACATCTAAACTATGTTTATCACTTCTGTCACACTGCATAGGTTGCTCTTTCTGAATAAATGACTGAAATATTAACTACAAAGCAAAGGAATTTTTAAACCACATAACTATATTTATGAATGTTCATGACTTTTGAATTTGATGAGACTTTTGACATTTTCACAAATATTGAAAGACTTATTGACTGTCAATGTGCTAGTTAATATACTACACTTGAATTCACATTAGAGTAATGAAATCCAATCCACAACCCAAATTAAACACTTAGATTCATCATTTAGTTTGAAAATGGTATATGGGTGTGCATGTACATGGGTCTTCAGCTCTCGTGATTTGTATGCATGCAGCTTGAATGTCCCAGCATTTTACTGGTAAGTAAATAATGCTTGTGAAAATGAACACAGATGTAAAAAAATCACTCTGCTTTTGCTTTTCCCACGACAATGATAGAGAGTCCTGAAATCTAAAGTCTTTCATGCATATTAGTCTGTGACTTATGGAAAGCCTTACCAGTACTCTAGAAAACTGAATGTGATGAATACAAATCTTCTGTAACAGCTTTCTATTTTACTTTGCACATGTGGCTAATTTCAGAATAGTGGAAATTAAAACAGCAGGCAATTAGTAAATGTAAATTTCTTATGATGCAGTCTGCTAATGTTGCATGTTATTCTGGTTTTTGATTAAAAATTGAGAAAATGATATGTTAGCTACTTTTGTGTTTTTGAGAATTGTAATTTAAATAAAGTGTATAGTACAAATAATATATGTTGTATACAGGAAGTACAAACAAACCTTGAAACTGTTGTGATACCCATATCAAATCTCAGCACTGTATTAAGTATTATATTAAATGTGAATTTTTCATACTCCTTGCTCTTATAGTCATGCTTGTCTAGGGGGCTGAGCAGTTAGGCTCAAAAGCAAAATCTCTGTCCCTACTTCTCTTAGTGAAGTTTAGTGCTCAGTCATTTATGCGCAGGAAAATTTTAGAGCAAGAACAATGACTTCTAATACGCTCTTTTGTCGATGAATTAAGGAAGATATAATGAAATTCGCTGTACCATTCATCTACCTGTCATGTTACACCACTATAATATTTTCTCTTGGTGACTACAAAATGGAGAATTATGGAGCATGCTCTTCAGCTCAGTAATTTAAAAAAAAAAAAAAAAAGTCCCATATTTCATAGAGGGAACTTATAAAAATAATGCTCTGGAGCCTGAATCCCAAAGTGGCTTCTTTTTCCAGTGCTGTATTAGGGATTTTAGAATTTCTAATATATCTTGCTGTTAGTCTAACTACATGAAGCTGTAAACATGAAAAGTTTAAATCACAAATTTTCTTTTTTTCTTTCTTTTTCAAAAACGATCTTGGCTATTCATCTATAGCTGTGTGGCTCATACTATGCCTCTGAGTTTCCTTTGATAATTTTTTCCCCCCCAGGAAATCTGAGATTAGGTATGCGTTTTCAGTTCCAAATTATCAGTTGATACTGCAAAGAAAAAACATACCATTTTACTATCCCTCTTCTATATCTGTGAGTACAGATATATCAGTATGTTTCTCCTTCTCTTTAATGTTCTCCAGCCTACATTGCCTTCCATGTACATTTGGGTCATCAGTCAAGATTATAAAGTTGTGGGATTATTTGGCATTCTCAATAAATAATGAATGCAACTCTTTCCTGCCTGAGAAACATCTTCCATGGTTCTTGTTCATTTACCACAATATATAGGCTAATAAAGCTGGCAGTATAGAATTGCACCCCAACAATTTTTATTGGCTTTGCAATACTTCTGATGGGACAGATAATCACATATATTTCTTTATCAAATGAATGCAATTTGTTACATGGAAGGATAAAGAATATTCCAATAACCTATTTCTGTGCGCTTGTAAACAGAACAACCCCTGTGAGGAGCAGGCGTTCCTTTGCTGCTTGGGGTAAGTGTTGTAAATAAATAATGCTTATGGAAATATTCTGGAATAATGAAAAGATGTATGGACATGGTCACATCAACAGCTCCTCAGAAATCAAATGCATTTCACAGAGATTTTTTTGATCATATCAGGCCAGCTTTAAGAAGAGTCCTGAAATTTTGGTACTCTATTTCTTGCAGTCAGTATATGCAATCTACGTGTGATAATTTCTCACGAGAAATGTATCAGTGAGAGAAAAGCATTTATGTGAAGGAAAGCTATGAGTTATTCACGCTGGTATGCAGCAAGGAGGGGGCACATGACAACTTGTTTTGTTAAATGAAGACTGCAACACTATCAGCATCAGTAGACAGAGCAATCAATAGAACAGAGTTTAAATTGCCCTCAGTTATTTAAAAGAACTAATTTAATGTAAATTCAAATTACTAGACCTTTATATAATTTGACAGACCTCATTCAATTACTATCTGGGGTGAGCTGTACAAATACATCCTGAAGCATCCTGATAAGGGGCTGGTCCCTACAGCCTAATCTCTTGGTGCCTATTCCCATGCAAAGATCAAACCCAGAAAAACAAAACAAAACAAAACAAAAAAACGGTCGTGCCTTAAACAGAAGCATTCACGTCCTCTTTATCTGAACTCCAAAGATCACTGCTAGCATGTGAATTTGGCCTTTGTTATGACCTGGAGTAGAGTTCCCAGAATTTCTGGAAATAAACCACATTGTATCAATGTAATGCAGAATAACTCCTTAAGGCCAATATCTTAGGCTACCCTGGAGACATAGGAAATACCTGTAGAAAACTTAGAGTACTTTATGCTATAGAAGTTACAAGAAGTCAAAAAAACAGTATGTGTTAGCAGCCAGAACACAAAACCTGTCTCCATTTGGTACATGCATTTAGCCGAATAGCACCATGACCAGTTACTTGCTTCCTTTTATACAAAGAACAGCAGGGAAAGAAGTGATGATATGAAGAAAAAGGAAAGTAGCTTGGGCTGGGTGACAGCTGGAGCACAGGAAGAGCATTTTGTATGTGTATGTGAAAGTGGGATAGACTGCACATCTGGAGTCCCAGCCTGATCCAGCTGCAGATTCAGAGGTTACCCGCCAGTGGCTCTACCACAAAGCCAGGCCCTGAAAACATGGAAGTTGTACACTTTGTTTTTCTGTGACAAAATGACACTTGAGAAAGCAAACATAAATGGGAGAGAAGTATATACAGAAATGCATCACTGTGGGAAGACATTGGGAATGGGTGACAAGGAATCTGTTGGAAAGCATAGCAGTTTTAATCTGTGAATTAAAAGTGCACTTCCTAACAGTTCATTAGAAATACTTTTCCCTTGGGATTCTCAGCAAGCAGTAGACTTTTTACCTTTTTGCCAACCAATATCTTTTGCCTAGTGACACTCCAAGCTTACCGTTGAGGAGTGCCGCACAGGCTGTGAAAGCAAGAGGGGAGCTGCATGACAAGAGCGGAGTGTGTTACTGTCTCCTTTTTCTCCCTTGACAGTCCCGCTACACATCTGATAGACAGGTATACACTGGTAATGTGATTTGCTCATACAGCCTGAGAAAGGTGTGTACGCCATCTTAACTTAAGTGACCAGGATATGAAGAAAATGGCAATTATTACATGGAGAATCTCAGTTCATTTTCTTTCTTTCTTTCTTTCTTTCTTTCTTTCTTTCTTTCTTTCTTTCTTTCTTTCTTTCTTTCTTTCTTTCTTTCTTTCTTTCTTTCTTTCCTTCTTTCCTTCTTTCCTTCTTTCCTTCTTTCCTTCTTTCCTTCTTTCCTTCTTTCCTTCTTTCTTTCTTTCTTTCTTTCTTTCTTTCTTTCTTTCTTTCTTTCTTTCTTTCTTTNTTCTTTCTTTCTTTCTTTCTTTCTTTCTTTCTTTCTTTCTTTCTTTCTTTCTTTCTTTCTTTCTTTCTTTCTTTCTTTCTTTCTTTCTTTCTTTCCAGCACATCAAAAGCACAAACACTTCCATCTGGGGAAAAACTTGTGTTTCTCAAGACTCACACACACAAAAAAAAAAACACCAAAAAACCCCCAAACCCTGAAAAGTGAAGGCCTTAATGACTCTGCAATCTTAACGAAAGGAGCAGTCTAGGCCCTCTAAGCCTGGCCCTCCTCAACAGTGCTTTCCAAAAAGTGTCACGCAGCGTGCTGGGAACACACTAATATGAAAGTAATATTGGTATTTGAATAATTTGCCTGATATTGCAGGAAGTTCAGTGAACGGGAAGCTTAGCTAACAGTGACAAATGCTGTGCTGCAGGGAGGATTTAAAATAAAGGAGAGAAACTACAAGCCCACTACTGGAACTAGGGGCCTTTTTGCATGAAAGCCTGGTGTTAAATTTTTGAGTGCTCTGAGGCCGTATGGCCCTCACATCATGTGTATGACGAAAAAACAGATCTTTGAACAGCAAAATCCAAGCCGAATGTTCAGACAGCTCAAATAATGGGTAAAGTTATTAGAAAAAAAAAAGAAGTATATACTCAGGAAGTACATGGCAGCAAGGCTAGATTTCCAGAACTTTATTGTTAACATAAGCCAGAGCAATTTAGAAGAGCCCCGGAGCTATTTGAGCACTATGCATAATGGAAGACGTTCAGAGCAGAGCCCTGGGATGACGACGGTGCAAATGAGTTTTTTTATGACAATTCTGTGCATTCTCCTGAGTTGTCTCCGGCTTGATTGTACCGGTGGCTTTGACAAAGTGCTCACAGATGGTTGATTTCTTCGCAGCTAATGCTGGTCAAATCAATACTACAACTTTCATGCTGTCAGAGGAAAAGTGCAAAGAGGACTAGAAGAAGTGCTTATCCTTGGCATCTATGCCTAAAAGACAATGGTAAGCTGGTGCTATTAAACACAATAGAGCTTTAAATTCAAGTAAAATGTTCTGAGAGTTTTTGATAAAGTGTTGGATGCTGCGTTACCAATCAAGATGTATTTACTTGTCACGTGGAAAAGAAATGGGCATAAAATGAAAGATACTATTAACAGAAAACAGTTACCTTGAATGTCCTGTAAAATAGGAATTAAAGCAAACTGAAAACAATGTGACAAAGTCATGCGGAGTTTTTTTCCCCTAAAACTCTATACAGCAAGGAAGTACAGCAGCTACAGGCACCGTAACTATCTCCTCAGCTAGTCAGACCGAGTTCAATTAATTTGCTTGTTACTCCTCTCCTCTTAAGTTGGAGAATTTTTTACCATTTTTATTACCAAGAGTAACATATAATCCATAACTGAACTACGGATTTTGGCACAAGGAATAACACTTATGCTAATTTTTGAGGGATTTTTATACAGTGAGCTGACTTCTATTAGGGATAGAGCAAATTCACCATAGTTTCTTTCCTCTTAGGAACTATAGAAGTAAAACTCAACAAGGAAAATGAATTGGCAGCAGAAATAACCAATGTTACCTAATAATCTTGAATACTGAAACACAGCGCTTGTGTCAATTGTCTTTTAAACAAGGGACCAGGACCATCAAGCTCATTGCTGACCTTCCTTTTGCAAGCTGAAATGTTTGTGTAATGCAAGAGGAAAACTGATGTGCCCTGGCTCACTTTCTGTGGAACGCAGACCAGGCTAGGTCCCCATACTACATTTATACAGGCTTATTCTTCTCCAGAGGCATTCTCCTTCAGCTGCAGTATACCTAAAAGCTTTGGGCAGGAGCCTGATTCACAAAACAGGCACATGGCTGTCTGCACCTTGTCACACAGGTGTGCCTATGCAGTTTAAGATAAGCACTGCAAACAGCTATGCTCAAGCCTGGTAGTTTGTAAAGAGAAATTCTGTAAGGAGTTCAGAGGGAAATTTGCCCATAGTCATGAAAAAAGTCACCAAAGAAATATCAACAGAGCAGCTTTCCTGTTCCTGGCAAACTGCCACCTTCTCTTGTGTTTTGGAAGAAAGGGCTGTGTAGTTAGTGCAAACCAGCTCCTCTTTTAAACATTCACCTCATTCTATTACCAGAAAATACATACATATGCAAATAAATATATATACATAAAGTGATTAGAACAACTGTTGGAAGAGCTCATTAACACAAATCAAAGAGACCTTACAGCCAGCAGATACATCTGAGGAACAGTCATTTCATACAAAGGAAAAGGTCCAAAACAGGACAGATGAAATACGCAACTTACCCCAGGTGCCAAACTGGCCTTTGCCTGACAATAATTAAAAGGTAGTGAATATCGTGTAATGTTTACTTATACAAGGCTCTACAAAGCAAATCTTTCCAAAGTATAGTGCAACATGAAAACTCTTTATTTAGATGTTTAAATCACAGACAGGGGTGAAACAAGCTTTCCCTCTCCTTATTTGGTATGGCAGTCAAAACAATTATTAATAGTTTAATTATATAAAAATAGTAGTAATAATAATATTGTAATAATAATCTTTATCATCAAACTAAAAGACATCCAGGCTAAGGTATGGGTATGAAATATACTCTATACATTAAATATAAAGACAAAAGTGATAAGTGCAAAATTGCTGGCAGACAAGGGTGCTGTCAAGGTGTGAACATTGAGGTAGCAGCTGCCTCACAAATGTGACAGGGAACATGGCTTTCTGGATAGTCTTAAATTAGGGAGCCCAGATTCTGCTATCCCCAGCCCACAGAAAGTTTGTTTTTGTATTTTTTTTAGATGTATGAAACAAGGACAGGCTCTAGAAATAAGAAATCAATTACAAAAAAAACCTGAACGTTTGCACAAATTTAGAATGATCATTATTGCATACAATCTTTTTGCTCATGCAAAAACTGAACATCTCCTGAGGATCAAAACATTGTACAGGTTTTCTGGAAGTTACACGCTGCTGGAAATCTAAATTGCACGTGTGATATGATCACTTGAAGAAATAATACAAGTACTAAATCCTTATGCCCATACAGCTGCATTTTTTCAGGTCTCTCTGAGGCATTTTTTGCTAACTAGTGTAGTGTTTCAACAGAAAAAGGTACTTCATTTAGTCTAGTATTAAACTGAGACTAACATTTATGCAAGTATAACACTTGCCTATGTTATTTTCTAGCTTTTTTTACTAAACTCTTAATTATCAAACTAAAGAGGATGTTCATCCTCCCCCTACTGACTTTGGTAGACTTGTAACATTTAACACAAAGAACTGACAGACAACTAAGATGCAGAGTTTCTTACAACTGAACAATCATGTGGCTTTTTCTTTTTCCTTGATTGTACAAAACCTGCAAATATTATACTGAAGTAAAATTGCAATTAAATTAGGAGAAACATTATAAATTAAAGAGAAGTATACCTGAAAGCCAACACAAATTGTGCATCCCAGAAGTATTGTAGATGGCTAGGCTACATTATTTACCAAACCTTTAGATATTAACATCTAGTGAATGCTGCAATCCCATGAGATTATTTACATAGGATATATGTGGTGTAGGAAAATAACTTCCACCCGTATTATTAAGTAAAATGATGTAGGGAAACGCTTTTAAAAGTATGCAGTACAGGCCTACCTATCTGTGCTCCTTTCAAATCTAATGTCAAAAAGATTATTAATCTCATTGTTAAATCACTTGCAGATTTCAATTGGAACAGCAGACACTTTCTGAAAATGTTACACATTTTCATCACTGGTTGAACACTGGTGATGTACTACAATATATTCATTCACTATGAATGAATTTTACAAGTTTGACTTGATAAATAATGTTGGGTGCTAAAAGATTTGTGGAGAAATGTTTCAGTCATCTAAAGTAAAAACTGTAGACTTTATCAAATAGTAAATGCATGTCTTGTTTGTATTATTTGCTACTTATGAGCAACATATATGCATGTAAGGTGATTATGGATATTGATCTGGTGATAAATTTTTTTCTAGATTCTTCTTTAATCAAAGGGATTGCTGTAATCTGCATCTGTTCCATAAAATCTATAATATTTGTAGCCTTCATATGTGAAAATGTAAAGATTAATCTGTGGGCAAACAGAAAAAGCTAGAATTACTTATGCTATCAGTCTGAGTCTTTAGAAATTGCATCTCCTATATATTTCATAAAGCAGATTTTAATAAGTGGTTTGGAAAATTACATTCCAAGTTATTCTGTTTTGATTTATTACCTCTAGTGCTGGCTTCTGTAGTGCATACAATGCTTCAGAAGATTAGAATTGATAAATACTGTAGTTAGAAACAAGCTATGGAGTTTAGATATTAAATGAATTCTTATATCAATGGAAATAATGCGAAACTGAAAATTTATGGGGCTTGCTCATTAAACCTCGGCAAGCTCTTTATAAATACTTTATGTGTAGGAAAATAAATAAATAAATAAATAAATAAGAACCCCAAGAAATTTGCTGAATATTCTTCAAATGTGTTAAATTTACTATTGTGAAGTATGTTGCTGTTGTTATCACAGATTCCTCAACACTATACATAATTCTTCCTCTAAAAGAAAGAGTAAAATATAAATCTGAAAAATCATAGTGTCCTTCTGTGCTCAAGCAAATGATAAATACAAAACGACTGCAAGGTGGTCTTGTCAGGCTAGCTGAGAAAGGAACACCGACGTAACTTTGGGGTCACAGAGCACATTGGTGCCATAGGAAAGTCACTGATAGCCCACTAACTAATATTCTGTCCCATAGCCCTTTCATTCCCTATAGCCATTTTCAACAGGTAAAATGTGACCTATCAGAAAGGTTCCTACAAGATTAATAGCTGACTAAATTGAATTTAACTTCAGGGTATTTATACTATAAGAAAATGTCTATTTTTATCCACAAGCTCCACCTTCTGAAATGAGACCTCTTGTCTTTACAGGAGGGAAATTTAGAAAGAAAACTTTCAGTTGGCCTTTACACAGCAGCACAAATCCTTCCAGCAGTGCTTTTGTGGGCAGAGTTACCTTTCTGTCAGCATTTCCATTCTAAACTCATATTTTCTGGAGTTTAGAACTTAGTTGTAAAATTCACCTCAGACTGGAATCTGTTATAAAAGTTCTTACAATAACATAGTGTATTTTTAATATACTAATGTATAGAATATACTTAGAAGTGAACTCCCAATACACTAAATGTATTCTGAGACTTCTGTTTTGTAGTTACCTCAAGACCAATCGAACAATGAAAAAAAGCTGAAAACATACTTGAACATTAAAATACTATTTACAAGAAGGGAAACAGAAAAGGTTAAAACCTTCTGTCTGTGCAGCAAGTTTGTGATACCGTAAGGAGAACCAAAACCATAATGTGTAGTATGAATGCCATATAACTCTAAAACAACAGTGCAACGTTTACTCTTGAAAAAATTGATACTAAGACTGTGAATCTCAGGGGAAAAAAAGGAAAATGGGAAGAAAGAGAGAGAAAAAGTTAACCTTCTTGAAAGAATTTTCTTCAGAAATTTTTAAGGATCTACTTATTCCTTATTTAAATTATTCTGCCTGTTTGATGTGTTCCTTCACATGACCATCACTGCATCCTTTTGAACACGAGTCTTGAGTCTATTGAGCGACATTTTGCATCAGGTTTTGGTCCCTATTAGGTCTCAGCTGCTGTAGTCAGCCTTTATAACAGCCCCTTGTTACCTAGCAAGCCCTCCTGTGTCTATCTACAGCTTCCCCATGTGAAAGGCTGTGTCCAAAAGTATCTAGAAATCAGAAATCAGCCTCACTAACAAAAAGAAAGTATCAGAAAGTATCTGAAATCTAGAAATCAGCCTCACTAACAAAAAGTTTATTGAGAAAGAGTAGTTTAGGGGGAAAAAAAAAGGTCCCTAAAAGTTCCTGAATACTTCCTTGAAAGTTTTTATATTGTGTTTAATGGTTCGTCATTTTCTCTGCAAAGGAATCTCTTTTGATCAACCGCTTAATGAAGAAGTAGGAGCTCTGAATTAGACATAGCATTTTAATTCTTTAATTTGGTTTGATAAAAGGCTGTTTAGGATATCATAGACAGTGAATGTTCTCGTGAACTTGCAGGAAGTTTATAATTTTTGAAACTTTCTTGCTCCTCACAAATCAATCCAACACTGTTAACATGTTCAAGAAAACAGCCAGGAACAATTCAAGACTAGCAAATAGTATGTGCCACCTGCCTCTTCTGGTAGGACTGTGATTTGTCTGTTTTTTTCCAGTTGATGGGAGATACGGGAGATATGGGTTAAGCTGCTGTTCACAATAGTACTGCGTAGTTTTAGACTGAAGTAGAAAAGATTACTGAATATATCTCTTAATATTTTAAAAATATTTTGAAAACGGTGGCATCAGACCAGCATTATATTTGGAATAAAATATGATACAATTAATTTTGATTCAGTTTACACTGTAAGAGTCCAGGACACTAGAAAGATTTGCTCATCAAATAAATATTTCAAAATTAAAAGCAAAAGACTGAATTAAACCTTAAAATTCAAGATATTCTCAGTTTTGGTATTAGGTTCAAAACCCTGCTTTAGGTAAGAATTAAGTTTTATAGCCTAGATTCATTTTCAATATTAGTATAAGGATAATGGCTTTCTTTTCCATAGCTTCCACATTTTATAGCTGTTTCATATCACATAAGACACACTCTTCTCTCAGAAGTCAAAAATCTTCATAATTTTCTTGAATTAACTGAGTCATTGAGTCCAGCTCTCATTACTCTCTAGCCATAACCCAGCCAGTGCACATGGGTTATTAGATGAAGAGAATGTATATATATATATACTAATTCACAAATATTATGAGTTAGGCATTATTTTCATTTAAATATTACAATTAATTTAAATAATTAATTATTTAAGTTAATTAATTTAAATTAGATATTTTGTTGTATACATTGTCTATAAATAGAGACACTAAAACCAAAATAACTACAGGCCTACTTAAAACACTTCTTTTGAATAAATACTCATTTTTAAAGTAAGTTTGAAGTGAAGTGTTAATTTTTTTTTTTTTTTTTTTTCTGGTAACAATCCAACTTTCATCTTATTTTATGTAATAAAATCTGATAGTTTCTTTTTAATTTAAAGGCATCCAGATTAGTGATGTTATAATAAAATTCCATCGATGTCACAAGTTAAGCTCAATTATAGGTTGAAATCAAAGCCTAATGAAAAAAATCAGAATATCTTGAACAAATTTATAATAGTTTTTTCTTTCAAGTACTTAGAGTGCTGAGTAGCAAAAATATTACTGCAGTTAGGGGAAAGATGAGATTTTACAATGAAAGCTCCTTGACATTTAGTTTAAAAAAAAAAAGAAACAAGAAAGAAAAGGGGCATAAATCATCTACATAATTTCTTTCACCTAAGATTAAGCAGATGTTAGCTCATTCTGGAATTCAGTTTCCATTAAGTATTTACAGGACCATTCATATTCAACAAATTATGCATGTGAAATGAAATTATTTTTTAAACTGGGATCATGACTAGCGCCTCAACTACCTTGCTTGTTGGCAGCTTCATCAAAGGTTACCTTAAGAAATATTTCAACTTAATATTTAAACTCAAGTGTAGCAAGAGTCATGACATGTATAATCATTGGCATGCGATATATATTGCAATATATTTCTATTGCAGAGAAACAGCAAGACATGGTGAAAAAAACATTGTATAAAATCATGACACAAATTCAGTTAACGAAACTACTGTCATAAATATCAATGACAGCACAAATTAGAGAATTTGCTGTGGAAAGCAAATTCCAATGAATTGTGTTTTGTGGAGGCATCCCTTACTCTAGTATAATCATGGGAAGAACTGAAGAACAGGAAATGGTCACTGCATTGTCTGTTTTAGAAAATCATGCAAAGTGTAGAGATAACTAACTCAAAAACTAACTCAAAAAGCTAAGGCCTTCAGTGTAAAGAAAATTGTTAGCTGAAACAAAATTGTCTCTTGTGTCTTTTGAGGCACTGCATCTGATGTCTTCTTTTATCTAAGAGTCGATCACCATGCATCTCTTCATCTCCGGTTGACACTTTGAAGGCAAAATGATCATGATGTGATTACATTTCCCTAAATATCTAGGACAAGGATCTTTTAAGACACTCATCTGAACTTTGGTGAGTTAATTTGATGCGAACCTGAACATTTTAGGTGTTTAACAACTTTTCTCCAATACCAAGATTAGCTTTAACCAGAGAAGTTAACTGGAAAAAGATGTTTTTACTGTTTTTTTTTCCAGCTCATATATCTCACTATCATTAGAAAATGTTTCCTAATGATTCCACATTGACTTGAAATTAACTGCTATAAAAAAAAATTGACTCAACAAAATAAGGTTGCAGCTCTAACTTCACTAAACTGAAGATCAAATTTCAGCTTTCAAGATCATGTAGCTAGGTGTTACAGTTTGTGCGATATTGTAATAGCATAAGGAATAGTATAGAATAGCATCATTTTATTTTTGGGGTACATTTAATTTATCTTGAAACTGAACCCTACTGAATCTTTAGTGGGCTGTCAGACATTCATGGTCAGTGGCACTTTTTCCATACAACTTTATATTACATTCCCTGAAGCAAGTGCATGGGGGCACTATTGCTGAGAGTCTTAAACAGTATCATAAAAAGATATATTGAACAATTCCTTATGTCATGAATGTAAAAAGGTGTCTCCATTTAAAAAGGGGGCGAGGAAACTAAGGCTTTTTAATAAAGAAGTGAGAAACTGGAGCTCATTTTAGGATCTTGAGTTATCACTGAACATAAAAATGGAAATACTGATACCATGGCAACACAGCTGAATTTTCTGCTTTGCAGACACCGGATTTATATTTAGGTGGTGTGAATCAAATCTGTGCTGCGAGGCCAACTTTAAAACACAAAGGAGAAAATTGGCAATGGGAGGTTTTCACCAGTTTGGCTGAAGTGAAACTCTTTACAGTGTTTCATCCCAGCAGAGCACCTAGCTGTGAAAATTGTCCAAACTGTAATTCTCCCTGGCTTGCCAAAAGGGAATTATGAATTGAACTTAGTGTTGCAGGAAATGTCACCTGCCCCTTTGAAAAACTAACAATAAATCAAAAAGGGATTTTGTTCATCTAAAAAAATTTTTATTCTTTATTTATCAAGCTAAGAAAATATTACATGAAATTTTTCCTGGTCCTTCTTTCGCTTTAATTTCTGTTGTTTTACCCAGAGTGCAGGGAAACTCCTTTGTGTTTTTGTTCCCAAGGAAAGGAGCAGGGAAGCTGGCTAAAGGCAACCAAATGATAACTGATTTAGATTGCAGAAGCTTACTGCAAGGGTAACTTTAGTGTACAAGGGGTTTCTAGGTTTTGTTTATTTCTTTAGGCCTTTTGCTCCAAAAACAACAAGAACAATGAAAAAACACAGCAACAAAAAAACAGTAACAAAGCAGAACCTGGAAAAATAATCATTCTCAGATCTCATATTAATGCACTGTATTTTAAAATAATGAAAGTAAGCCTATGGAACAAGCACGGTGGGGATGCTTTGTGTCTGCTTATTTGCTCTTCTCCTGTTTTAATCATCTCTCGAGAGGCATGGGCAATAAATACCATCCACGAAGAGAGCATTTTATCACAACATCGAAAGAAAGTTTTCTCCCCCTGGGACACTCCCTGCCTTGTGGGTATTTACGAGCATGGTGATCATGTCACTTCCTCTAACAAAATTACAATTAATTATGTATAGTTGTTTCCTACTCTAAGAAGTCAGAGCAGAGCACGATTTACATGATAATATATTTGCAAAAGCTGTTTCCTCTGCCTCCTTTAACACGAACATTCAGAGAATATTACGATGTCACAAACCATAAAGGCAATAAAATTCACAGGTCAGGAAAAATACACCTTGAAATTTATGCTTTAATACTAATGTACATTGTGCCTGAAGGCTCCCATTCAGAAAACTATTTAGAAAGGCTGGTTCAACAAGTGCTTAAGTTCTGCTGAACACAATTAGGCTGATCCCTAAGCTTATAAGCTAGCCTGAGCTGCAGAAATCAGTCAAGTCTTCAGTGGAACAGGCCAGGTAGTACATTTCACATTAACTTGCCCTTTCTTTTAACAGATTTGCTACAAAATCTAGTGGAATTGGAAGGCAATTTTTGTTGGAAATTTTCCTCCTTTTTTAATTCCTTTTGATGTTTCAAGGCTTGATTCAAAGCTTGCCGAAGTCAACAGGGACATACAGTAGGCAAGCTATCAAATAAGGACTGGGAATGTTAAATGCTTTTGACTCCTGCAGCATTTGGGCACAGTCAGTAGGTCTGTCCAGCCTGATACAGGGAATGGCCCTTAAATACTATGAGATGCTCTGCAGCAATTAAGGCTGTAAGACACCCATTAACACTGTAAGTTTATGCACAAACACTGCAGCAAACATCAAATGCACCCTGGCAACGTGCGAGGCATCTGCTCAAGGACTATCTCTTCCAAACACAAGCTCTAATTACCTAGATTGGGGGACCTGCCAAATCTGGAGCGCGAGGCGCAGACGGCGCACGCTCCCCGGCTGCTCCGCTTTCATCTGCCTTCACCTCGGGCTCCACGCGTGGGAGGAGGTTCAAAGCTGCAGCCCTCAGGACGGGCTCTTCCCCTCTGCTCTACAGGGAGGCCCTTCCCCATGTGCGGCCCAGCACCGCGGCATCTCCTCCTCCTCCTCGTGGTGCAGGTGCAGCCAGCTGGCAGGCTGCGAGCCCAGCAGCAAGCTGGGGCTGGCGCGCGGAGCCGGGGAGCGAGCCGGATCAAAGGAGGCGAGGAGGGGCCAGAGCTCCCAGCTCCGTGGCTGCCACTGCCAGGAGGCCAAGCGGGCCAGGGGTGCCTTCGATCCCCAGCAGGAAGAGGAGTCAAAGGTTGGCAATAGGAAGAGCAGGCGGTGTCAGATGCTGCTGTTGGGTTGGGGGGTGTAGGACATATGTTGTGCGAAGCCTTCAAGGGTTGCAGTGCTGCGCCACTCCCTGTGCAGCAAAGATCCCTAAATTTAGACATTTAGCCATCAGCAGTATAAATAGTCAAGAGGGAAAATACTACGAAAAGATTCAGAAATATGAATCCAAGATCCTCTACTTGAAGGCTACTTTAATCCCTGGTGGAACATGATCATTACTCTTTTAGTGTCTCCTTTCCGGCAGATACCACATCACATTTAGTCCCTGCTTTCAGTAAACATGAGCTACTCTTATATTAAAAGCAAAGCAAATCTCAGAAATTTTCAATTCTTTAAGGTCGTGCAAGCTGCAAAGTGCAGTAATGAATGTACTGTAACTTTTAAAAGCTGCACTTAAAAGTTGTCTCCGAGGAAACAAAGAAGCCTCGAGTGCACTTTTTTTTTTTCCTTTAGGTTGTTTACATTTAGAAACCCTGTTTGCATCCCCTGGTAAACTAGAGGGAGCATTTGAAGGAAAATGAACTTTCAGGAAAAGTAGCAGCACAAAGAACAGTGAACCACAGGAAGAAAAAAAGTTTAATATATTGCAGAAACATCCATCAAAAATAACCCTGAATGTATGTGTGACATGGTATATTTCTGGTGGATGTGAAAAGTCAGAATAATTTTGAAAAGAAAACAAAGCTGAAAACTTTTTCATACAACTTTCAAAAGCTCCAAAACACTCCATCTATTGTAAGTAAATAAATAAATAAAATTTTGAGTAGAGAAGGCTCATGTATCAGGATGAAAAGGTGCAGACTTTCCAAATTGGTCCTTTTCTGAGGCAATACATTTCTTTTATTTCGTATTCTCTTTTTTAGTAAATGCTATTACTTTGAAACTCTCCTGGCATTTTGCAAGCAATAAAAAAGGCAAACAGTGTTCTTTTCTGCAAATTGTTCCTGTCTAGTTTTCTGCACGCTTGCTTAGAAGCAATATGTAACTACCTCCATTCTGCTGCTTTTCAGTTTGATAATTGTTGCATTTGCAGGCAAATAAAGTTACAGAAATTTCCATAAAGTCACAGAGCATGTGCACAAGGCTTGCTTCAGACATTTCACTTTCATTTCATATTTTACCCTTCTGGTTGTAGGATAAGACAGTCTCTCAGATCTAGGATAAAGCTAAAGTGAACTTTCACATGACTTGCTAAATAATAGGAACATATTTTTCCTTAATTAATGACCTCAATTAGTTAATGAGAGTGATACTAATCTTATCTTTAGGAGGTCTCATAGGTGATCCCAAACTGTTAAAAAGTCACAACAAATTACAAATTGATTCCATTCTTAGTACTCTTTCTGCCCTTTGACAAGAAAAAGTGGATTGGTCTAAAACTTACCATGTATGTTCTTTTTCAAGGGAGTTATTTTACAACGTTCTTTGTGATTTGAACTGTTTAGTATAAATGTTTGGTTTCTGCAAGAAATGTGATGAGTTAGTTTTGCACAGGAGCCCATATGGGTTGCAAGACATGTCTCAAGTGAAACAAATTGCTCAGCTAGCCATCTCAATTTACTTCTCCATCTAGGAGGCTCTTAAACTGTCTTGTTCCATAAGAACCAGACTTCTAGGCTGATCACCAGCCGGTCTCAGTGGGCTTTCATCTTATTATTGACTCCTGCTTTCTGGTAACACATGTAACCATCTCTCTGGCACCTCCACCTCCCTGTGTAGAAATATATTTAATCTATTTTTATTCTTCTGAAATATGATGTCATTGAAAAAATGACATCTCCTGGAAGATTTTACCTTTTCAAGTTTTGCTTTTTGTGAACACCAATTACAAATACAAGTTGAATTAGAAAATGTTGTGCAGAGCATTCCTAGTTCCTGCAGAGATTGCGTAAATAAACTAATGTCACCTATCAACTTTATTTTCTCTCCTTGTGGCACCCGCACATCAATACGTGTGAACTGTAAACTTTCAGCCAACTCTCCTCAAAATAAATCTTCAAGAAATCCCACACAAAGCAAACACAGCTCTGTCTCTAGGAAAAGATCTCATAAAAAGAGTTTGCTCTAATAAAGTAAAGCTTTTTCCGCTGACGTCTCAGGTGAGCTTGGGGTCCTCTGCTGCCAAAGGCGGTTTTCACGGTGTGGGTTTCATGTGGACCCACTTTCAGAAAAGCATGTATGCATTTGAGCGAGCCCGTCTGTGAGTGGAGAGCACCTAGGCACTGTTCTACCTGCGGGTACTTAAAACACGAAGTATCTGTCTAAGGTGAAAAGTGTTCTTCATGAGGAGAGCTTTTGCAGAATTAGTACTGGGAAGATTGTGGCGATCTCTGTCACTCGCTGTCTGACGTGCTTCTGAATCCTGTATTTGTTGTTGTATCAGAAAAAACATGCTTGCTCAAATCGAAAGAATCTGTGGATATGTCTGTGCTTTGTCAAAGAAATAGCACAATAATTTAATAGGGAAGGGAGCCTCTGAGCAACTGCCATTGCTTACCCTGGCAATTTGTCTTGCACAAGTAAAGGATGCCACTTCTACAAAACATGTCAATCTGTAAAAATTGTTTTGTGCTGTAATTTATATATTTGTTTATTTTTACTTTTCCTCGAGGATACAAGACAAAATAATAAAAGGAAACAAAAATAATAATAGAAACTTAGCATTACTTCTTCAGCAGAGAGAAGAAACTCCTCAGCATCTGAGCTATCTTAGTATGCAAGTATAAATCAGGCAAATCAAGATTTTCCAGTTAGAGGGAACAATACAGACATAAAAGAAAAAATGTGAAAGGATGGAGAAGCAGGTGAAAAGAAGGAGGAGGAAATAGGGCTTGATCAGGCATAGCAATATTTGGTATCCTTCTTCAGTTTTCCTTAGAGGTATTACGCAGACTACTTCAAACTCATATAGATTTATAATGAACATTAACTCCTACATACATTGACATATTCTAAAATCCAAAGTTATATATATATAGATATATTGAGCTAGAAATATAGTTCAAAGTATAATTTCCAGAATCATCTTGACTGTCTCTTCAATATAAAATTGTGAATTTCTATCACACTTCAGAAATTTTCTACCATTGATGATGTTTCTAAAAATCTGTTTTTCAGGGCATTTTAGATTTTTTTTCATTATAACTTAAAATTTAATTGAGAATGTTAAAAATTCCCATGGTAATTAAATTCTGAATCCTAAACAGCTCTAGTCCCAGAGCATTTGGTCATATGTGAGAAAATATTTCATCTGTAAGCCACAGCACATTTCTACTTAAGTCCAACTTTAGTTTCAATAAATCATGTTGGCTACAACTTAAAAATATTCCCCACATTCTGCCTAATTTTCCTTTATATTCTTACAATTTTCATTTTGCATGTAAAAATAATGCTAAGAAATAGTCATTTTTACAAATGGCACAACAATTCCTTCCTATCAGAACACCTCCAGTCCAGTTCTCCCTTTCTAAGTACTTGTAGACTGTCAGCATCTGCTTTTTTTGTGTGTGTAAACCTCCATCATTAGTGAATGATTGCTTGATTATTCTGACTAAATGCTTCATTTCTTCCTGAGCGCAATCTGTTATATTATCAGGGTAAGGCAGAACTTGAATAGCACTGACATTAATTTCCTGGGAGTGGTTACTTCTGCTGAATCCGAATTTTAGCTGCTACAAGAGAATTTTTATATTCTACTATAGATTATTTTTTTTTTTTTTAATGTCAGTACTACTGATAGAGTCAGCTTCTAAAATGCCAGTCTATATCTTAACTTTCTTTAAGAGATAAGAATGCTGAGGAATTTCTCTCGTGTTGAAACTCACATCTCTCGCAACTTGGTCCTGCTTTGGTTACAACAGAACATTTGCTTTTTGCCGCAGTAATGTCACATTTGCTAATTTTTCATTTTTTTCCAATCCTTGTAACGGCCCAAAAACAGGGAAATATGACATTTTCTGCTTGAGGTCAACGTTTGTATATATCCACATGCTCCATCTCTGTACATGTGTCAGCATGGCAAAGCACAAAGTTTTTTTGAAACTCTGGGAAGTGTTTGAATCTCAGGTCACTCATAAATAATAGTCAGCCTGGATGAGAGAAAGCAGGTAAAATAACTGTGACTCTGCAAGAAATGCACTCCTATTAAAACTTAATTTCTGTGCATGTTGCTGCTTTCAGGTATCACTTCCAAAGACACAAGCTGCTTGACACTTCATGTATCTATTTTATGAACACCTGAGACCGAGCTATGTCTTACCCCCATTATCATGCAGTCTTGCCCGGGAAAGGTAGTTATCCCTTCCAGCCTCCACTAATTCATCCCTACTACAAGTGTGCAATCAGAATTTCCTTTTAAAATGGTGGGTTAACAAAAAACATAATCCTACATTCATGTATTTCTTACTGCGAGAATTTTTTATCATACTGGTTGATAAGTGAAGGTTAACTTCCAATATAGAGAATAAAATTAGAGGATAAAATAGGGGAATTAGAAGCGTATCTGTTTCTTTTATACACTAAAATAGTATTTTTGCCTACGTTATGTACTGTTTTCCCTTTATATCATAGAATCTGAAAGAAATCGTGGGAGCACAGAGGAAAATTAATAGGGATCTTATGAATTTGGAGAAAGGTCTTTAGTCTCTTTTGCCTTGTAGAATCTGCTGGTAGGATGATGTTAGCAAGACATTTGGTAGGGAGCTCTTGGAGTTAAACATCTTATTGCCATGAAAGGGATACTTCACATTGTTCATTGTTACAAGCTGTTTGGATATTCAAAGCCTGTTTCAGTTAGTCACATTTGCAATATAGGGATACATATCTGCTTACACTAGTGTAGCATTTCAAAAACTCCACAAGTAAATCTGCAAACTTTTTTTAAGGTATTAATGCCATAAAGTGACTTTCAAATTCGGAAATGGGACCCTTTGGCTAGGGTGATAAAGTTTATATTAATGTGACCCTGCGAAATAAAGTTATTACCTTTATGTGTTGAATATATCTTTTGGTTGGCTGGGAAGTATGGATATGCAACCACTCTTTGCCTCTACAGTCTCATTTTCTGAGATATTTTACATATGTATAAACCTATGAAATTCAGTTCTGATTTCAGTATTTGTATATATTTTTTACATTTCAGGAAACATTAACAATCAGCTCTTCAACACCCTCATTTTAATCAAAATATTTTCTTTTAAATAACAATTATTCCAAGAAATCAATGAGGCTACATTCTTAGCAGCTTAGCAGACCATCCTTCTGTCACTTCTCCAGAAAGATCTATTGCAAATTATCTATGATTTATGCTGTTTTTCTTCCAAAAAAAAGGACATACTGTAGCACTGTGCCATTTTAATATCATCACCTCTTAGATTATTTTAGTGAGCTCTTCAGTTGTGTATAGCATTTGCAGTGTCTGATAGTATCGTATATGTAGTATTTAGCTTGAAGGTTTGTTTTATTCTCTCTCAAGGACTAATTTGTGCAATTGATGATACCATAGACTGACTTTTGGAAATCTTTATGGCAGACACTTTAAAGGCTTGATTTTATTCTTCAGGAAAAAAAAAAAATAGTCTTGTTTCAGGGTTCTTTTATTTTTCCACTGTATTTTTACATATGTGGGGTTTTGTTTGTTTATTTTCCAACTTATTTTGGTACTGAATACAACACAGATCATTATGGTGGGAACTGATTGCACCTCAGGGACTGAAGATACTATTGTAAAGCTCAGTGGAGGTTTTGGGCTGGCTAATGGATTAAATGTCTTCAGAAACAACAAAGGTTCCCTTTGTCTCAAAGTTCTTTGGAAAAATCTAATAGAACTGTTGAGTATCTGAGTCACTGTTCATCTGAGTATATAATTGGTAACAGTCAAAACCCAGTCATATTAGGAGAGAAAACTGTGGAAGATCTAAGGCAAAAATCTGAAATCAAATCATAAAAATGACTCCCAGGAAGAAAATGAAAATCCTAATACAAAGTAGAAAGAATCAGATATATCTACCACAGGTTCTGAAAAAGTGGCATGTGTAATATGACCCTTTATGCAGCAGGGAATAAGGCTGTTTTCTTATTTAAACTTTGAGTTGTTCATCATATCTTTTAAGTGATGTTCCATGTAAGCTTCCTGTGGAAAAAGAAAGCAAATATCTTCTATTCAAACTTCCTATAAATATCCTGTATCTTGGCTCTTCTGAAAATCAGATCACTTTTATTTAAATGCTTAAATATGGCTTTAGCTGCCTTAATTTTAGCCATCTGGGTTTGAAAATGCCAGCCTAGTTCTTTCAACTTCAAATCTGGGGATTTATAATAGGTGAATTCATTTGATTCTAAATACATCCGGAATGTAAAGGAAGTTTGAGTTTTTACAGGAAAAAAAATGGTTATTGTAGAGGAACATTCAGAAACAGTATCGTAATTTCTAGTGCCTCTGATAATCCCTCAACTATCCTTTTTTTTTTTTTCTCCCCACATCTCCTTGATTAAAAGATCATATTTTTGTTTACTAATTGCATGCAGAGAGAAAATAGGTGAGAAATATTACTTCTGAGTAGGGAGAAAGCATTTTTTTTCTTTCTTTTTGAGAACTCGAGGATCTGAGGTTATATCGCTCTCACCAAGTAGTGCAGAACAGAGTGGATCCATGGGTTCAAAAGCTGGTTCTAAACTCCCAATATCTCAACTATTCATGTTTTGTGAGGAATTTGCTTCAGATTATCCTTTTTTGATTCTCCAGCCTAAATGACCAAGTGGATCTCATACGTGTGTTGCTAGACCAGATTTTGTAGATTTCCTCCAAAAGAAATCTAGTTTTTATGTTTCAAGACTGCACCACAACATGAGCCATTGACCAATAAGTAGGAATGACTGGGGTTTCACTTCACATACACTCCTGAGCTTCAGCTAAAATGCAGATGTAGATCTGCTCCAGAGAAAAATGACAGAAAATAAGTGCCTGCCATGTATGGATGTACCAAAATAAAACCAAGAAATGAGTCTACACCAAAATATCTAGTGCTCACTCAAATTCTATTTTTCTGTAGTGAGGTTATAATGGGGGAATAATTATTTCCTCCCATCTCCAGAAATCGTAACATTTTCTGTTCTGTTGAGATATCTTCCCAGTTTTTCTTCTTTTTTTGTGAGAATTTGCTTTGTTTCCTAGTCTCTAAGTTTTAGAAAACTACCAAATAAAGAAATCTTCATTTTCATTTTTTCCCTGTATTTTCCTAATAAATGATGCATCTGGTAAATATGTTTGAGTGAGCAGCTGGCCCAATGTGCACAGCTACAGAATGATAAAAAGGATATTGGAATAATTAGTTAAACTCTTCACTTTAAATGGCCAGACTAAAAATATTCAAGCTTTTCAAACACATTACCCATGATCCATACACAAATTGAGCTCAATAAGGTCCAAAATGCCCAATAAGCTTTTCACAGTAATTTCCGCGAAGTGTGGAAGCATGTCAGATAGGGATTGAGGGAGTCTGGTGACAAGTTAAAGCATCCTTCAGGAGAACAAGAGGCCTTGGCAATATAGGGATATCAAGGATGCAACTGGAGACATGGTGAGTCACTCTTGAAGCTTCTGCAGGGTTATTAGTAAACCCTAACATAAGAGCTAGCAAAATAAGCCATCAGAAAACCTGGACTATAACAAGTCCATAGAGAAGAATTGATATTGTAGACTCCTCCATAACTGAAAGATCAAGATATATTTATTGCAGACAAGCAGCTAAGATTGACGGTATACCTGCATTTGCAACAGCTACCTGCTGCCTGCAACAGCAAACACTATTTGAAAGGACAGAGAGATAGTTTCAGTGACTTGCAGTAAAATTTTTTATATGCAAATAGTGAGATTTTGAAGCCAGTAAAATTAAGGTAAGCTGCAAACAAGATAGTAGGACAACTTACGCAAGCAATAGTTAAATACCTATTTCCAAACAAGTCTATTAGTAGACAGGAAAACATGGATAACAAATGAGGGTAAAAGCATTTCATTTTAACCAGAAACTTAAGTCCAGAAAAAGTGAATTTGAAATTATTTGCAGACATTTTTTGAAAAATCTATAAGTGGACTCTTAAAAATAATAGAAACATCAAAGGCCATGGAAAAACTGAAAATACTGAAGTGGAAATCAAACTCAGAATAGGACTGACTTCTCATGGTCCATTAAGATGGAAAGTGTTAATATACATTACCTAAAGAAATGTCAAAGATATTTTTACCATAATTAAATCCACATGCACCCACATGCACAAAATCCCGGCAAATTTATCTCCTATCAACTTGCAATTTGAGAGTATTTAAGAAATAATGACAGCTGATTAATATCTGATCTCTTTAACAGTTTTTACCAGCTTTGGTTAGATAAAGAAAACACTGAAAAGAATTTAAGGGACTTAGCAAGAAGTCAGTTGATATCAGGCAGCAAATACTCCCGTGCATCAGTGTTACCAAAGTTAAGGCATTAAAAACACTTTCATAAAAATATCTTGGATAATGTGGCCAACAGGTAAATTATACTTCCATATCTAGAGTTGAGCTGCTCATGAAAAGACTGAAAGGTCTGGAGGAAGAAATACCTGTTTATCCACAGAAAATGTGCAGCTTCTGCAGTACCACCATCTTCTGTGTGTTGCCCTGGTTATAATCAGTCTGTATTGATTATTGACTGCTCAGAAAAATGAGATTTTGTTTAATCACCATGCTTTGGGCTCTTATTTCTCCTTAATTTTTACAGTTCTTTTCAGAAATTGGGTTGCTGGGAGAAGGAAATTGGTTCCAAATCCCTTGATTATAACACTCCTAGAGAGAAAAGGGCACTGTGTTTTATTAAGTCCACTGGTGAAAAAATGTTGCAAGACCTACAAGGTTTTTTTGGTTATATGTTATGCTTTTGTTTTTGTTTTTGTTTTAATCCTAAAGGTATGGTTCAGCAAATCACAATGGCCTCAGGACAAAAGGAAAGAAATCTACAAATTCCTTGGCATCAAAGCATATCCAAAATACCAGAACTAAGCAAGGACACAGTTTCAAGTCCTAGTTATTAATCCCTTCATTCCCACATAGTTCTTTACTGGCCTTTTAAGACTGCTCTCAGATGAGAGAATGACGAAGTCCTTTGATCTAAGCCGTTCCACTCTTCTGCGCAGTCTTCTGGTCTCCTTTTCTTATGCCAACAAAACTTCCTTGACTTACTCTTCCTTCCCCCATCTCCTGATATCTCTTCATCTTCCCATCAGAAACCCCTCACTTCTTCCCAATATTCCTGTTACTAAATCTAACTTCTTATCATTACCTGTTCTTCCTTAAAGAGCACAGTGAAATCATGCTTATGATTTTTCACCCCATATCCTACTTATTAATGCTTTTCCCTTTGCACTTTCCTCTCTCCTCGTTCTCCTTAAAGCAATAGGTCTTCTGAATATTTAACCTTTTCTGTCTATTACTTTACCAGTCGTCACTAACAAGTACATAAGAACTACATTAGATGATAACAAAGATCAGTTTACGGTAGTGGTGGGGAGAGGACACTGCATATATGTAATTTTTTTCTTTCTATCATGAATACCATCCCAATTCAATTCTTTTTAACCTCAAAGTCTTGAGCCAGGGGAGAGTATAAGCCAGAAACTGTTTCCTTTTGCAGAGAAGTTGCAGAAGTGATTTTCCAAAATTAAACAGGTATTTAGAAAGATAGATAATCTTTGAGAATACAATATTCTTTTATTTTTCAACCGTTTTTGGCACTCACTAACATAACCACATAAGTATCTCATAAGAAATTAAAATTGCTTTGGCACATTCTTACCCACATATTAGTACTATTATATTATTTTCTCAAAACCTAAATGAGATGCCATTTTTACTCAAAATAATGAAAGAGTCCTAAGAAAGAAAGTAGGAAAAGGGAAGTAAAAAATCCGACATATTTTCTGTCTCACTGTTCAGATATAATAGCTTAAGTCTGCTAAGTGGTTTGCAGCGTAAGCCCGTCCGTATGAAAAATTGCTTTATTCTGTTTGCCATCCAATGGCAATGATATTTTGCAAAGTTCTTCCTCAAAGCCATTCCTGGCACATTTCTTTTTATGTTCTTGACAAGAATCTTCCAAATGATTAAGTTAAATTAAAACACACAGATATGCACAGATGCATACATGCACACAAGTGGAACAGCACCAAATAATAAAGCAGTGTACAGCCCCGAAAAATGGCTCCTTATGAGCTCCTTATGGCTCCTTATCCCCCTGTATTTCTGGAGACTTCTCATGTTCCTGGCTGAAGTCCTTGCTGGCTGAATTTTGAAATATTTGCTAGGCAGCAGTCTTCAGGTTTGTATCATAGCAACTCTCAGTAAACTTTGCGAACTTTATAAAATCCGTCACGAGGTTATCAGCACACCTAGCAAACTTTCAGCTGGTGCAGCTGCACTGATGTTGTGTGTACAGTCCCCCGGTGCTGAGAGCACAAAACAAAACTACATCAGACGAGCAGCAATTCGTCTCCAAGTGGATCCAGGCCCCCGACTGCTGTCGATCAGACCCAAACTGACCTTAGGCATCTGAATTTTGTCTTTTGCGAGGCATTTCTCTCTGCAGAAGACACACACAAATTACTGAGGCATTTTTAAAATGCCAGACAGACGAGCAAACCTCTGAAAGACAAGTTTCAGTGCAAGTTGTTTCACTTTACCTGTATGATACATGTGAACAAATGTTGTGCTTTACTACTGGCCTCTAATTTACCAGGGTATATTTCTCATTTCCCATCAGGGAGGAGTATGTGTGCAGAAACGACAGCAGCTGGCATGAGTTAATGTTCGACCCATTATACCTGAGGGTAACACGTTACCCTGCCTACTGCTTAATCATCAAGGAAAAATGTGGCTCTGTTCCTGGGGACGCTTAGCCAAGTCTTCTCTCAGTGCTCCCGCTGGTTCCCTGCGCAAGCACCACTCGCTGTAGATACCAGAGTGCTGAGGACGTGGGGCTTAAATGCGTAACACAGGCAAAAAATGCCCCTTTATATCAAGGCCCCTGGGATTCCTCACTTTCTCTGCTCTTTTTGTAACACTTTTGTGAGGCTGCTTGAAAAAGGCAGTCGGCTGCCGTGGGCGAACTAACCCAAACTAACAAAAGAGCGCTAATTGTAGCACTACTGGAGGTGCAGCTTGGCCATCACGAGCCTTGAGCTCTTCAAGCACCACTTCTCCTGGGGAGGTTGGAAGAGCTCATCCCGAGGTGACGCCCGAGACGTGAAGGGGACGTGGTGTGCTTTGGTTTGTGCGTGGATGCTGGGTGGCAAGAGGAAGCACCACGTGGTGCCGTCTGGGCCGGCTCCAGCAGTGAGGGAATGGACATGTTGGAGCACCTGTGCACCAACTTCAAAGGACTCAATGCTATCTCTGCCAGGGCACCCACTGCACTCTCAAAGTCTATTTTTCTTGCAGTTTTGGCTCTTGCCGACATCGAGGAGACCCGGCAACCTTGCCCAGGCAGAGCTGTGCAGAGTGCTTTTGGCAAAACTGGCCATTTCAGCACGTTTTCACTGTCAGCGGAAGGAAAAAGATAGTAGATGGGAGCTAAACAAGATGACTTACAGAAGTTTTCAGCTCCTCAGAGTGATGGAATTTCTTATTCTGGTGTAGATAACTCCTATCTTGCAAGGATTGAGCCTTTGAAGGCAGTGGGAGCCACTCTGGCTGTTCTGGAGCAGCTGACGGCAGAAACTCATTGCGCCTGTGGAAGAACTGGGCATCACTCCAGTTAAGCAGAGTAAACACAGCTATTTCGAAGTGCTGTCTGCTCAGACAGAAATACAGAAATACAATAGAAAAGCAACACAAATGACACAACTGCATGCCTCTAAAGCTAAGATGCTAAAATCAACTAATTGTATGTATCGAACTCAGAAACCTGACCCCATAGGCAGATGAATACATACGTTTGGTGTACAACGGCTTGCAGAAAGCCAAGTTTAAAATGATATTTTTCAAACTAACATTAGAGAAAAAATACCTCTTGAATGTATGTAGATACTCACACACATTTTTTCTTTTTTGCTTAATTTTCCTATTATATGTGAATTTGCAGTTCTTATTCACTTCCATTGCTGACAGTACTTTGTGGATATTGCCATGTAAGAAAAAAGTCTTTGAAACACTGTTAATACTGAAATATCTCATTATGTATCTCAGGCATAACTCTTATATTGTTAAAAGTCACCGTCGTCGTTAATACAGAAGTTAGTCCAGGGGAAAGAGTTCAGGAAGAAACTGCACACTCTCTCTTTCTATTCCTCAATAATGAGCTATGAGCAGTTACATAAATCTTCATCTAAGCTGAAAGGGTGATATTAAGCAATGACAAAAAATAAATGTGATGTATATCACCTCCCCATCTTTGTGCACAGCAGACTGTTCTCAGCCAAATGTGCCAATTCGTAGCGGATAGGGTCAGGAAAATTGGAAGAGCGTCAGGGATGGGATTTGTGCTGCCGGGCACTGCCAGCCTGGCCCATTGCCATGCTGGAGCCAGTGACAAAATTTCCAAATCCTGTCATT
This sequence comes from Nothocercus julius, assembly GCA_013398735.1. NCBI lineage: Eukaryota > Metazoa > Chordata > Aves > Tinamiformes > Tinamidae > Nothocercus > Nothocercus julius. The sequence continues at coordinate 2,151,117 of VZSV01000017.1, forward strand.
GCCTTCAGTTAACCCCCACCATGAGACATAAGTAGGCAGGCAGTCTTCATGCTTCTCTATTAGCCAAAGAGAAAGGAGGAGAAACAGAGGAAGGGCTATCAGCATTGGTACTAATGCTCCAGATGAAGCTTTTCTTTTTTTAAGGCTTAAAGAATCATTGAACTGGGCCTTTTTTTCCCTTGTTTGCTTGTTTGCTTTTTAAAATGCGACTCCTAAGGTATTTGTTTATGCAGTCCTGCCTCAGTTCTCTGCTATAGTCATTTCTTGATGCAATTAAGCAAGAGAATCTACAAATCTAAATCTAGAATCTATCTGAAAATCACCTTCTACAAGAATCATTATACAAAGCTGGCTGTTCTGCTGCTGCATAAAGGCAGCAGTACTAGTTACCTCTGGTTATCAAAAATCCTTCTAATACATGTGCTGTTCTCAAAAGTGAATTAAAGAGCCGTGCTGCCCTTTAAAGAACATTCACTATTTCAACAATATGAACATGCAAATGACTATATGTATACTTTCCAATAAAATTCTTCCACTACTGGCAGTAACAGTCCTTTCTTACACTTAAACTCTATTTGTTTTATTGCTTGTTAGTTTAGTTTATAGAAGCTTATATGGCATTTTTATTGCTTCACGTTTTTATTGCATTTATTAATTGTGATATAATATGCCAGATCCCTTGGCAAGGAGGATCTATATTATGCTTTTAGAATGCAACTTATTCAGGAACTATGTGTCTGAGGAAAAAAAGTCTATGCCCAAGAGTAAAAATCAGTGAGCCATTTTGGCCCAGCAATGTGGTGTTGGAGGATGTGAGCTCACATTTCCATCCTCACTTCTCTTTTGTCCTCTGACTTGGGAGAGCCTTGCAGGGATAACCTGTAGCAATTACAGTTTTATTTGCACAAGAGTTCCATGAAGGGTACACTGAAGAGGGCCTTTTTAGTTGAGAATCATAAGGTTTCTTACAGCGAGAGGCGTAGCACTTGAATGATGGGCCTCGCAGAGCCTGCAGGAGGATATTCCATGGTTGCTGCAGACAGCTCAGATTTGCTTTTCTGATTTTCATACTGTGTTTTTGAAGTTGGGAGACACAATGTAGTAAGGCTCTGATGAAGATCTAAATAAAAGCTTGAAGTTACCAGACCCTCTTTCTATGTATGAAGCAAGAGAATAAACTGAAGTCAAGGGATTGCACTAAACTGAAATCCAGGGATTGCACTAAATTATTTATAAACCCAATCTTTCTTCTCCTGATGCTGACTAAATTCAACAGAAACTACTGTTGGATCTCTGCTTCTGGGTAGCAGTTGTGTATGAGCACAGTTTCCCCCCAAACCCTTTCCACATCACAAGCTCATTTTGCCATGACAGTAAAAGTAATGGATGAAGCATCATACACATTGGTGATCAGAAGACAGAATTTATCTTTATTTTACAGCTTTTTTTTTTGACTTACCACCTAAAAGATCTGGCATTTAGCCTCAGTAAATGATGATCTAATAAGAAGTCTGCTGTTCTCCTGCGCCAGGAGGCTTTGGAAACAATGAAGTAGCGTCAGACAAAACAGGCTAAAAATCATTTCCAAGGAATAGTATTCTGTACTTTTATGTCTTTTACTTTCCTGGGCTTGTTTTCCTCTTTTTTTTTTTTTTTTTCTTTCCCAGTGGAAATTATTTCTCTGCTAAGGCTAGAAGGTGATAACATAATTTGTCCTGGATAAAATAATACTCCTATTATTTTGACCATATTCTCCTCTCTTCTTTTTTTCCAGCTTATTCTCTCTTCTGTATTATAATTTGTTCCATATCATGACTCAGCTTGTTCCAAAGACAGTAAGGTCTTCAGAGGGAAAAAAAAAAAAACATTTTACCAGGTCCATCCTGGAGTCTTCATGGGATAGCTTTGCTGAAATTATTGAAGTATACTAAATGATATAAATGGTAATATGTTTTCCAGGTGAACTTCTCTGTTTTGGACTGGAACTGAAGTCTAAATTTCTGATTCCTACATGAGGAAAACAGGAGGGCTACTCTACATAAACTTTCAGTGAAACAATTAACTTAGAGCAGCATCATCTCTGTCATTTAGGATCATGCCAGGTTGGCGACTGTTAACTACTCTTGATGGTGTCATCATGTTGTATGGATGCTCGAATGCAAGAGGAAGCATCTGGATGATATCACATCCTTCAGGAACACGGCCTGTCTGCTCTGTTATGTTGTCATCACTATACCTTGAGCTTCTAATTTTTAGGTTAAAAAAATATGTATTATTCTTCAAAATGCTGCAAAGAGCATGAAGGATAATTAAAGAACAGCTGTAGAGGCCAAGGTACTTCATAGCTGAGCTCGTTGTCTATAACATACGCTATAGGCACAGGCTGCTCCCATTCGCTCACTGATACTAACCACAGTTCATCCTAACTGAAAAGAGAAAATGGTATCAAGCATGTAACGCACTGTAACCTTGAAGTTTAGCAAGTTTTTATATTCATAGACCTGAGTGCCCTGGTGAATGGATATGTTGTTCTGGTTGCTCAGGTTCACCGTATGCCACGTGGTGACTAAGTAGCTCGTGGCTTTTCCTGATCAACGATGAACGAAAAGCTCGTAATTCCCCTGAGGGTAATTCAGCCCTCATCATCCCGCACAGAGCTGGCACAGCTATTTCTAGGAGAAATAAAAGTCACTCAGTTCCTGCTACTTTGGAAGCACAACAGACGTCAGCTGACAGAAACCTCTATTTTTCATCAAGAAGACAAAAGTAGGTCAGGCTTCCTTCTTTTCATGCAGGCAACATTCAGCAGTTCAGCCTGGGGTGAGGGTTTGGCTGGCATTTGTCTCTCCCAATGCTTCAAGCAAAAGCTAGTTGAGTTTTGTTGACACTGTTTTTCTCACAGTCCTGTAATTCCTCCTCATTAATGGATGCACTTTTTCCTGCAGCAAAATGCCTGTCTAAAAAAGAGCTCTTCATCCAAGATATGCTGCTGACATATCCATCTTTATGATAATCTTCCCTGGGATTTGCATATTGAAGGTACACAGCAGCTTGGATTTCATTCCAGGCTGCCTCGCTGCTAAGAAATCACCCAAGTTTTATCACTGGAGTTCAAGGTCAAAATACTACCAGATCTCTGGGGCATTTGCCAAGCGTTTAAAGAGCTCCACAGCATCTCCTGGCCCTGTTGGCTGCCTTCTGATTTGGGGACCTTCATTTGTGTCTCCAGACATGACCAGGGCTGCAACTCAAAGGTCTCGACAATTTCTCAGCACTTTCCCCTCCTGGATTTCTTGTTGTCCAGTTGCTGCAAAAAAAAAGTTGCAGAATACAAAATGTTTCCTAGTCTTGGTAAAACCAGAAAACACCTTTATCCTTCTCCTTACTTTTTTTTTTTTTTTTTTAAGTCTTGTTGATTTCATGTTTTTTTAATGTAGCAACTGCAAGTCTGGCACTTATTCTTTCAATGGAAAAATTTGGAAGCTGTTCAATTTTCCCCAAAATAAAATTATGGAAGATATGGTTATATTTTTAAAATATCAATTTTGATGAAAATGATAAGAAATTTTCAATTTTCAACTGCTCAATTTTCATCAGGCCAATTTAATATCACAAATATGAGATCACATTTTCACAGTGTCCAGGACAAACAATTAGCTCAGGCTAATGAGTTCCAAAACAAACTTGTGCTTAACTTTAATGCTTTAACTATTTTTGGAAGAGGAGATATTAGAAGAAATTCTATTGCATTGCTAATACTGTATAGTGTAATCTATAGCTACTGAAAGCATTCCATATGACATGACTCCATATGATTGTTTGAACTTTTCTATAGGAAAAAGGATAGAAAAGAAAGATTTTTTTTCCCCTGACATTTATTAGTACTTACAAAAATAAGAAAAAATCATTGTTTTGGAGTGCTTCTTCTTCTTCTTCTTCTTCTTTTTTTTTTTTTTTTTTTTTGATACACAGAGCAATTAAAAAAACTATCCTCTATCACTTTTCTGTTGGGACATTTCCAGTCTTCTATAATGCTGCTGGAAGTGGGGAGGTGTAAAATGGAAGCTTCTGTACTAGCAGCTCTGCTACATGACACTGAAATAAAAGCCTTTTACAGAGAATTCATTTGTATTCACTCTGGATTTCAAAATTATTTCCATCCACTGACAGCTTTGGAATCTGTGTACTTGTAAATGCAAGATGTGCAGATGTGAGGAGAGCCTGCCAAGAGTCTGGAAAAGCAGCAGAAGCTGGTGTTGTCTGGTCTGATCAGGAAGGGGTTGACAGTCAAGCAGTGAAAAGATCCATTTTGTGTGGCAAGAAATATTTCCATTTATAGAGCACTGATATGTGTGATCCTTATTCTTTTTGAAACTCAAGCACAAGTGTGCCCAGGAGGATTTGCCAGTGTATTTGGAATGGAAAGAGGCACTGTGGGCTGGAAGATCAGCAAGGAGGATGTCAAGGGAACTGGAAAAATAAATACATGGATGCTGGAATTATTGATTTGTTTCATTCTTCTTGTTCCACTTGGCATAAATACAGTCACTTTAAACTATGGAAAGTAAGGAACTCATCTGTTTTATTTGGAAGCTATTTAGCATAATGAAGACACTGCTTCAATTAAGCACCAGTGATAAACTTCTCTAATATTCTACTTCCATCGGTTTTGCATTTGGTTCAATGGAAATATGGGAATATTGGAAATATTGCCAATAAGTCATTCAATGTGCAATTATTAAATGTCTGAAAAGTAATCATGCTACTGAGGATATCTAATGCTTAGGGTTTTTTTTTTTGTGTGTGTGTGTGTAGTCTTAAGGGTAGAGGCATTCCAGATTTGGAAAACATGTTTGAAAAAATCTGACTTTTAGAAGCTGTTGTATTTGCTAAATTTTCTGTGCTCACACTTTAGGTATTATTTGAATTTCACCTACATGCCAGTGGAACTACATATGAAATGACTGCGAGTTTAAAAATGAGCTTGTTGTTGTCTTACTCTCAACAGCATTTGGTATACATTTTTCACTGAAGTGACAAAACAGTGAGAGTATAATGAGAGCAATATGGTCCATATCGCCCACTGTAAGTTAGCTTTGCACAGTGGTTCTCATTAGCTAGCAAAGGCAGGCAGCATTGCTACTGGGGGGTAAAAAGTTCAAGGAGCCCTACATATAAAAGGTAGTTGTGTAGCTGACAGCTGATGCTCAGCTAAGGCCCCCGGTGGGTTGCAGGCTGGTGGGACTGCAACTACCAGTTTTGAATGAAAGGTAACATTTATAATCGTCTCCTTTCAGCACGTACTTCATGGTGGTTTTTGCAAAGTTAGAGGAATAAAGTGCGGCTCATTTTGCATGCGTTAGGACACAGGCTTCTCTTCTCCATGTCCAAGCTTACTGCTGTTTGTGCTATCGAATCACAACAACTTTTGAACTAGGCTTGACTGAATTTCAATGAAGTCACAGCTACAAATATCAGTGGCCTCAGAGAGGTTGAGCCTTGATGAGAACTAGAGTGACATAAATGATTTTTCCCACATCTCACAGATAACCTATGGTAGTATTGATTATAGGTTCAAGCTGTAGAGTCTAGAGCCATTTTTTTTCATGCATTTGTGGATTTTGATTCATGTTTTCCTGTGATATGCTTGTATTTCAATTTCAGGCTACAGAATATAAATAGAAATGTTAAAACACACACTCTTTGGGTAGAAAATCTAATGAAAAAGTTGTGGTGGTCTGAGGAGGAATATATGTGGATATAATTTTAAGATTTCCGTGGTCTCATATGAAGAGTGCATTTGTTCAATAGTGCCATAACCATGTCTGGAACACTGCTTTTATAACTCTGTTGTGAAGATTAAATGTGGTATATGTAAGATTTTTTTAAAAGAAATGGGTATTATAAGCACCAAAATAATTTCTTTCCTTGGTATTTTGAGGATACATGTATTTCTCAAATCAAAGGAATAAACATTCATATTTAATTTTGTGTGTAAAAGGGATGTTAAATAATACATGTAACATTAATAATATAACATTACAGAAGAATAAACATTTTAGCACGAGTACACTCCTGCATCCTGCTTAATAGCTTCTTTAATGAAACAATCCAGATTTTGCCTTCAGTGATTAAACTGATGGTTGCAAAACTCATTCATATCAATAGACAGACCTTCACTTCAGTTCTGGATCAGATCATCTCAAAATGAGGCATTTCATTTATACTGGTCAGTTAGGTGCTTTTCCAGTCATGAGAGCAGAGAGTGATTCTTTCATTTTGAAGAAAAAAAATCCCTTAAATTAGAGAAAAAGAGAGTAAAGGAGATGGGGGAGAGCAGGACATGGAAATGATCACTCGCTCACCGGTCATCCTTAAGTCTATGTTCTCCTACTCTCCCTAGATCAAATTTAGAAAACCTACTTCTGAAGCAGTGGTTGTTCTAGTGGCAGAGTGCTGCTGCTTCACTGATTATACAAAAAGTCTGAAATGCTGCCTTCCAGCTTGCCAGTGGACCAACTGCAGGTAAGAATCTCAAAACAAATGAATAAATATCCAAATTTTTAAATGACATAATTGCATGAAAGTTAAAGTACTATGCGGAAAATGTGTATTTGGAATTCCTTATTCCTTTTACAGACAAAGCAAAATCCCTGCCCACCACGAACACACTCAGTAAATGACCTGTAAATTGAGTTTTCATTTACTGAAACTACAGTTTGTATTCAGTTTCTCCGGTACATGAAAAAATTTCACCGTATTTGGGAGCTGCTGCAAAGAGGATTTGTTATTTTCAAATGAAAAAATATGCCAAACGCTTATGTGTATACACATAAATGTATGCATATTCATATTTACATAGACACATGCACATATAAATCAATAAGTATGTATATACTTATATATATGCAATTTTAAAGACACATAAAAATTACCAGTTGGTTTAGATGTGCTTGGTGCTTGACATCTTCTTGTTCTGGTGCATTCAATTGTATATGCATAATTTTATATAGAGAATTTTTGCTTGAAAAACAGATGTCTCTGCTATTTGCATTAGCATACAACTAATCAAAACCTAGGCCAATATTCTAAACCTTAGTGCTCACAGGTAGCAACACAGGTAGGATTTGGGTTGTCAGCAGATACTGATGATCCAAACCTAAAGCAGATGGTGCTTTACCCTGGACTCCCAAATGTGATTCCATGAAGATCTTAAAACACCTGTGTTCAGTCTGTGGAGGTGCAATGGGTTTTTACATTTTTTATTATTTGTTTAAACCATTCTGTTAAAAGTTTGTATAAAGGAGTTTGAAAAAATCACTTGGACCTATATCTTCTGCTTAAGATATCTTTGCATCTGGGTATTCGGTTATGCAAGATTATTTCCTTTGAAATCACACTTTCCATGTTACTCTGCCCACAAACATAGAAACCTTCAAGCATCTGGGATGTGGACAACATTTTCTTCATTTCACCATCAGTGAGAGCATTTATGACACAAAGGTTTTATGAGGATGGCTATACTAAACTGTCCTGTATTAAACCATGTTAGAGCGAGACATCCACATGCAGTAAGTGAAATAGATTTATATGTATGAACAGATGTCATACCTAGGTCACGTAATGCACACTGCTATTACTGTTCTCCTCAAAATGTCTCTTTATCTCATCGTTTGTCACTATGTAGTCATTGCATTTTGTTTAATATCAGTCATTTCCCTGACAGATATTGCATGCACTATAATTATACATCTGTGAATGGCACAGTAGTAGCCAAATTAATCCTAATAGGAAATTTGCCACGCATATGTCTCCTTGATTCATCTGGATGACCAACATGGTTAAAGTTAATTCTGTTGGCCTGAGGTATTTAAGTCTAAGCTAAGACCCCGTGTTTCTACAGCATGAAGAGGTGCCAAACATGACCACCTAGATCATCAGACTCTGTGCCTTTTTGTTATAGACAAGAAAGTCATCTATATATCTCACATGTACATATATAATCATATATTGAAAATCTTTCCCAATGAAAGTGTACTTCTGATTGATGCTGTTGGAACCATTTATAAACAAATTATAAAATTAGTCTAAATGGAAAGAGTGAGTGAGTGCAGAATTTCTAACTTTTGTGATAGTTCAAATTCTTAAAGACCCCATAAAATATAAAATTGGTTGTGTGTGCACTTGACCATGCAAAACATTTATCTGGGAAAGAAGACATAAAAATCCCAAGCCCGCCCCTCACAACTACAGAGAAGACTCTGCCTTTTGAAACGTGGTGGAGGATGATTTCCTATTTATTTTAACCCTTGTTCATGTGGGGATTTTCCTCCAAAAAAAGTATAGGAATACATTTTCAAGGGAACAAGACTATTTCAGCTTCCTGCATTGAGAGGTCATATGCAGCCTCAATTACATATATGAGTAATTTTCTATTTCTGGAGCACAATAATATATAATTTATCTGGCATTATTTTATGCTAAGAATTTTTCAGTCTTTTTCATCATCTACCTTATCATTTTAATCCTTTCAGATGTAAAATGTCTGTAGACACCGAGCACCGCATCTATAAACATTAGATTGAGGGACTCTCTTCCTTGGCAGCTGAAAAACAGAGTGAGATTAAAGGAGTAGCCATACTGCTGGCAAGCCATGCACATTTATCATCATCCTGGGCTGACACTGTGGAGGAGAGTCTCAATACATATTTAATTAAACTTCTTGTTCTTCCTCAAATGAAATTTTAGGATACAGGGAAAAGTAAGATGAAGTGCGTACCAAGACTGAATTTAGCATAATGCACACATGACTCTCTGTTTTGGAAGGACTCCAGTGCTAAATAACTCGCAGTTAAAAGGGGTGAGGGGGAGGCTTAGTCCTTGCTTTCTAAAAGGTTCTTTTGTTTTTGTGAGATCTGGAGTTATCTTCCTTTGCTTTTACTTTGGCAGAACTGGAATTAGAAAAAGTATTGCTGAGGAATAAAGCTTTAATTTGACATTTTAAAACAAAGTGAATGAAATGAAACTAGGATCTTCGTAAAATTATGCTAGCATCCAGACGGGAAAGAAAAAGAACAGTCTCTCTGTGAATGGAAGCACTCCTATCTGAACATCCCAAGTACCACCTTCCCACAAACTTTCTAGAACGGAAGCAAAACAAGCATGAAAAAGGGGATTTCTGAGAAGACAAAATTGGCTGCTTAAGTGTAAATACAAATATGTTATGAGCTATTCTGGATTGCGTCCAGAAAAGCAACATAATGAAACTGTTATGTACTATGCAATTACAGCAAATACCGTGTTATTTTGGATGTAGGCACTTGGACTGTAATATTGTTTTATCTGTTCAACATCTTTAATCCAATAGTCTTTAATCTTGACAGTCTGTTGTGCATTAAATAAATTCTTGACCTCTTCTTGACAAGTATTTTCAAAATCATTTATCAAAAAAGGGTGTCCTGGGACTAGCCTAGATCCCATCACCCTGAAGAAGCGACTCAACCATTCCGCCAGCTGCTAGCATCCACTCCAATACAAACTGAGCGCAAATCTAAGCATACTGAACCTTTCCTTCCTGCTTTAGTGTTAAGTTTTCATTTTTACGTATCCCCAAATGCATGATCTAGCAGAGTTAGGGACCATCTGACACTCCCTCCAGGCAGCCAGATCAACCTCACTGGTTTCTGGAAGGAATTCAGATGCTTTTCTGTGAGAATATTTGCCTACCTTTGGCATACATGTAGCCCAGTAGCCCAGGGTTAGCCAGGAAATGGGATTTTTGCCATTACTACTGACCAGAGAGTGCAGGCACCAGGACTTGTCAGTGTTCCCCTCTCAGGAATTTGGCAGGTGATGTGAGGACAGATAGCACCACTCAGAAGGGCAGGGACAGGCCCTCCTTGGGTGTTCAGGGGCTTTTTGGCATAACAGTTTTAACTATTATTTATGAGGCATTTCTCTATTAAGTAGCCTGGGCTAATAGACTCTTAAAAGTTTAACTGGACTAATGAACAAATTCTTATCTTTGGGTGACAGGTTTATTCCCTTTTGCGCACCACAAGATTTTGAGCAGAAGAAGCCTATGACCCATTTTTCCTAAGTGAACTGTAGCCCTCGTTCTCTTACAGCATACCCCAGGAGAAAGAGATTGCACTTGGCAAAATCCACACAGTTGGCAATCACCTGAGATAAACTCTGTTGAGTATTCACTGGCTGTGTGGGACATGTCCTCACTCCAGGTTATCCTGTACTTCATGCTACGTGCCTTCATTCTCTTGAATCCTCAGATACTAAGGAGAGAAGTCAATCTGTGACTCAGAGTCATTTTACCCCAAGAAGTTTCTGAATGAAACCGAGGCAACTGCTGAGATTTGAGCAAAGCTCAAAGCTTATTCACGGTCTGAGCGTGACTATTGGATTACAGATACCATAAACAGAGGTGTAGTTTAGTCCTTTTCCATTTCATTGGTGAATTGTGACAGAGCTTAGGCAAGAGCTAAGTGCTCAGATGTTCAGCTGGACTGCCTGGCCACTTACATTTAGGCAGTTATGGTGCTTACACATAGGCACATATTTATATTTAGCTAGAATAATTCATTGATTAGAAACAAAGGCACTCCTAGATTCTGGATAAGTGAACCGTCCTTCTAACTTACTCAGTGGCCAACATAATTTGCAAAACATTTTATCCTTACTTTCAATATTTAAAATACATAAAAGAACTTTAAACATAGTGTTTATAGAAAATGTGCCCTATTTGATTTTCAGCAGAAAGAAAAAGGTAGAATTAAATTACATTTTGGGAGTTTTTTTGATAAGATGTAAACCAAATCACAATTTAATATTGTTGAAATTTTTTTGCAAATTCGTTTTTGTGATAGAATTCTATTTTGTTTTTAGCAAACTTTTATAGGGTTTAAAATGTTTCAGGATAATAGGAGGTGCTTTTTTTCATATACCTAGAATAGTATTTGCAGCCAGGGAAAGAATGCCATACAGCCAGGAGTTAGTGCACTCACTATGTGGCCTTCAGATGTCTTTGCTCTGCACTTGAGTGTATTCATTGTTACTTGAACTTAGCTTAGGACCTGGAAATAACTGAAGTAGCATAGAGATCTATGCAATTTAATTTATCCTGGTTCCCAGAGTTTATTACATTGTATTTTTCCTGCACAACAACAATCAAAATTTCTGTCATTCTGGAAAATATTCTACCATCTCTTCTGAGAAGAGCAAAACACAGTGAAATGCTGTAATTCTGCCAACTCAGAAGCAGTGCTGATTTACTAAATATGCCTCTATAATCCATGTGGTGAGAAGGCTATTTTGTGCCTGAGTATTGGAAAGAAGAGTAGGTGAAAATGTCTTTGGACATAACAGAGAAAAAAGAAGGACAAGGACAAAATGAAGAACAAAAGAGAGCAAGTGCAGCAAAACAGTCATCAGCCAATATTCTAGTTGCCACTTTACTATCATTTAACGCTACTTGAATAAAGACAGTGTCAGCTCCTCAGATCACAGCAAATCACCTTTCTGCTCTGCTACTTAAACAGGAAGCCAGGAGTATTGTAATGGTAGTTACTAGAGTCCAGCACCATGGGTTCCACCTCGTAAGGGCTAATCTACTTCACTATAAGTTGGGAGTATGTATATTCTAACATTTGTAAAAGTACTTGTTGATAGGAGACAAGGCAGTTGTTGATTAAGCCAGAACAGTTTAAGATTTTCACAGTCTTGAAAATATTTTTTACATCAAGTGGATGCTTCATTCACACATCCTTTAGGCAATTAATAAACATAAAAATCAATAAATATTTGTTTTCGCAATATGCTTTTTTTTGAGAATGTGCTGTTTCATGAGCTAAACCCTTAAGAATGCCATTCATTACTAATCTTTCAGAGAAATATCATTTATTATAATTTCACATACATTAATTTCCTATACGGCAGAGGGCTTCTTCATATATTAATCTAGTTCTAGCCAGTTTGGAGTTGTACAGACCCTCAAGAGTATTATGTGCCCACAGGCAGGAAGCCGCAGTTAACAGAAATGACCAGGAAAATATTCAAAACCAAAGCAGAAAACTTATTTTGCTTTCAATCCATTTGGAGTTACCAGGTTTTTCCTGCTCCTGTTATTATTTCATGCCTCTTGAGCTGTAATAAAAACACACTTTGGAGTGAGAACAGGAAGTTTTATTTCTATACATTTAGTGCTACCTGAACTGGCAGTTGGATTTTAATTCTCTACAGCACCCAATGACTTTTTAATTATCTTCTTTTGCTCTGTCATATGTTTATTTCCCAAGGTTTACTGGCATCAGCCTCAGATGTGATCCTGCACAATCTGGGAAAATTGTATATATAATGAAAAATGATTAGCTTATTTTGTTGCAGTCATGACATTATGTTTATGGTTGTATGACCCTTTTTTTTTTCCCTTTGTTGTTACTTCACCTTTCATATATACTTTCATATATAACCATAGTTAAAATGAGTTACATACTCTAAAATTGGGCCAGAAGACTTACTGTTGAAAATGAAACACTTGAAATTCCTAATAGAAAATTCTGATGATATTTTCTTGGGTGTCAACAGGACATACTAACTCTCTTTATTTAATATTATTGTTAAGTGCATTGAGTTAAATTACACTTAAGCATACACTAAGTAATAAGTTTAGAATGCATTGCCAAACTGGGACCTTACTCAGTTTATAAATTTTCAAGAAAGTTCAGTAGAATAAGAGGCAGAGAGAGGTAATTATACCTTACATTGTTCATCTAGTACAATTGCTCATAGACATCAGACTACCATTTCTGTAAAAAAAAAAAAGGCAATGCGTAATGAAAAATTAGATATATCAAAGGAATACGTAAGGCATATAATTATATTTATTGATATAAATATTTCTTACCTTATTTTATATAAATATTTTCTACTTATTTTAGCATCTGCATCTTGCACATGCAAGACTCAGTTCAGGCAATGAAGACAATTAGTTGCTTCTTAGGTAAGACTCATCCTCTCCTAAAACAAAGGTGAAAAAAATAAGGGTAAATCTTAAGAGATGGAATTCAGTATTGGCAAGAAAAGAGAGTGGTTAATAGAAGAGTTCACACAAAAAAACCTTCAGATCTGCCCTGTTTCTCACTGCATGGGTGAAGGGAACTTAGGAAAGGAAGGGAAGATTTCCCTTTCCCTTAGAAAGGGAAATCCTTCTTGGTCTGGAAAACAACTTGCTTGGGGTTAAGGTAACAAGTAAGCAAAAAAATCAGTCAAGACTAGTAATTGTCAATAATGCTGGCATCTTACAATGATGCTAGAAACTAGCAACCAGAATGCAGGTAAGAATGTACACTTTCCTGTCCCAAAATAAGGAATGAGCTTGGTCAAAGAACTGGATAATTGCTGCAGACCCTCATTTTTCTTGAACCAGAATTCCCCAGCAGCTTGAAAAGGATTTAGATCAGTCATTAGAAGACCATAAGTAAGACAATATTGTCAGCTCAAATGTCCCCAGATGGCTGAAAAACATTGTCTTTTCTCATCCCTTCAATAATCAAGCCTTTCATTTACTGCTGGGAAGTTTGCCTCAGTCTCCATGATTTCATGCACCAGTAGCCAAATGGATAGATCTTCATCAAACCCATGGAACCATTATATCTTATGGTGTCATCCTTATAAAGACACCTATGTATTTTGTTTTTGAGATAGAGAACATTTGAATAAACATTTTAAATTTTCTGAAAGGCTAAACTAGGTAAGTTTGAAATCTTTGTGTTTCACATTTTCTATATGTATATATTTAATGCAGAACTGTTTAGCCAGCATAATTTTTCTTCTAAGTTAAAATGTGTTATTCCATTAGGAATACCATAATAAATAAAAGATAGAGAAATTTTAATTTTTTTGATAAATTCTGACACTACTTCTCTATTTTTTTTTTTTTTAAATTGGAGGACATACTATTAATAGTTACTCATAATTTGAACAGTGATTGCACTGTTGACTTCTGTGTAGAAAACTGGCTTAGAGGATCCTCATTTTTTGGTACACCTTCTCCTTGGGGTTCTGTTGGCTGTGATTTGTGGCCTATTTTGGTGATGCCTGGCAGTGTGACCTTAACTTGGTTTTACTAAGAAAATAGTGCTTAACAAGCAGGAAGGTCTGTGAATGAAAGTCATACAAAATGAGTAAAAGCACAGACTGACGAGTAATTGCTCAAGGTTTTCAGAAGAAGCACTGTTGCGAAAATGTAGGAAAAAAATACGAAAACGTCAGACAATTGGAGGACAGCAACTCAGATAGCCTGGCCCTTCCCATCTGGCTGTGACTGCCTGGGCTGCAGATACTCATCAAGGGAGGTGAACATGTTAACACTTGGCTTAGTACCTTGTTAGTCCTGGCTGTCTAATACATATATTTGCCAATAAATAACAGCTTTGTACTCTTCAGTTGTATAAATTATGTCCACAGAGCATCTTTAAGAATGGCAAAAGCTATCAAGAGAAAGGGATTCAAAAAAAGGAAAGTTACAGCTACAATGTAATTGGTATATATATCTTCATAACCGTACATCTTTAAATTTACAAAGGTTAAAGATATCTTATGTCAGAAACAAGAATCTGAGTTACCATAAAATAGTGTCTTTGCCAGCAGGGTATAAAAGTAGAAGAGTCCCTTCAAAAAAATTTCTCTGAGTCTAATCCAGACATACCTATGTATGTATTCCCTAAAATTTGGATGTAGTAGGAAGAAAAACAGATATTAAACTTTATTTATTAAACTTTGAAGATCAGTTTGTGTCAATAAAAGGTCTAACTGTACTATAATGTAGAATCAGATTATGGGAAAACAGAGTAAAGCCAATTTAGTATTGCATCGCCTTACCTAAATACACAAACAGCAAACATGCAGACCCAAATCTCCTTGTACACACACTTCTGGTTTCACTTTACCCAGAAAACGGAAACTCTCTCATGCCAAACTAAACTAAACATGAAGAACTGAAAGTGAGAAGACTTTAAAATGTATACTTTTCCAACCCAAGTCCATAAAATACTGCAGGTTATTCTGTATAAGTAGTAGCAATGGCTACTTTACAGCTCCTTCAAGTCAATTGGTTAATTAGAGGCATTCAATAGTTTCATATTTATATGCTTACAAAATGTCATTGTAAATGTTCTTTGCATTTCTCTCTTTCTCTTTGCACCTGTGTAAAGTGTAAATACAGCCTTGAGATTCCTGAGAAGTGATGAAGTCTGTGCTCAGATACAAAGCCTGTTTTCTGGTACAGTAATCAAAATATTTTTGGTGACACTGTAAATAACTGATCTGCCTATATAAACAGACCTTCTAGGCCTCAAGATCAGAGACAAGCTCAATACTTAAGTTGACAAGGCAACATCACCTACTGCCAGGTTAAAAAAAAAAAAAGAAAATCATGCAAAAAATGCTTTGTCATACAGTAGACAGTTTAGTGGCACAATGCTTGACAAAGATTTTTAAAGTTTACGTGTGAAGAGTGGGCAAGTTTGGGGAGGATAAATTATCAGAAAGATACTGAATTCAGAGAAAGTGTATCTAGTGCAGAAAATCCCTGAGCTGGGAGACGGGAAGATTGAAGCCGCAGTGGGTACCCGAGGGACCATTGAATGTGTCCTCTATTCTTATATTCTGCCCTAGATCCACTTTTGACCACTTTCTGGGACAGGTAGATAGACTTCTGTGGATCTTACAATTTCGTGCTTTCTAAGTGTCCTCCGTGAGGCCCATTTTACAACTTATGGCCAGCACATAGTAAAAAAAAAAAAAAAACTATACCAGAGGGAAGGATTTAATTTTACATTACTGATGATAAGATGGTGTTTAAATTTATGTCTCCACATCCACTAGAAATATAAAGATCAATAGACTATGATGAACTTTATTATATCATCAAAACTATCAAAATGGATTTTTTTTTTTTTTTTTTTTTTTTTTTCCCTCTTGTTGAATTCTCTAAAAAAGAGAATTTCACTCTTCTGGAATGGAATAATCAAGTTCCCTCGACTGGATATCCATGGATGAGAGAGAAATCCCTTCCCCACCCTAATCAGACATTCAGATCTTGTGTTTATGAAGCACCATATCTGTGATTTCCTCCCAGGAGCTGCAAGAAGAAGATAATTTTTTAAATCCAATTATTTTTAAATGATTTGCACAGATGCTTTACACTCCCTCCTAAGTCTAATGTGCCTGGCTGCCTATATGAACCCGTGATAGCTCTGCTGCCTTTCAACACTGCAGGTAAGAGTACAATCTTTCCCCTAATTAATAGTGATGTATGACAACTCATAATGTAGTTTTTTAGGATTTTGACACATTGAAACATGAAGTAATGACTACAGTGCAGTTAAAGGGTTCTGTGCTCCCTTTTCTATAAGGTCAGGTAGTTTTCTTAATCACTTTTGTCAGCTGTGTTAACCTTCAAAAATGGTTTCTGCTTAGTGGCCTTGGGGCAGTAATATCTGTATAGGCTGATTTATTCTCTGATTATTCTCTTGCTTCTAGGCAATTAAAGATTTGTTTGTTTTACTTAAGCTACATCAGTTTAATTTGAGCATGAGACTCACCTACGTAATATTACTGGAAAATGGGTGCAGGCCCCCAGAAAGAAAGATTTACCTCTTTCAAGTAAAGAGTGAAAAATAAAATTAGAATTAACAATAGGGCAAACCAAAGGATGAATTAGGAAAAAAATAGTACTTGAAGCATATAACAGAAGGGAGACAGACTGGAAATTAATATGCAAACATGTTTAGAAAGGACCTGATGCTTTACAAGAGCAGGAGACATAGCAGTCACTGGATGCTGTCTGCATTACCCCATTTACCTTAGCCTGGATATGTTGGATACCAAGAAATAAAAATCCTCTCCCTCATCAGTGGGACCATACTGCAGAGCTTCTTCTCTTGGAGTGACATCAGCCAGCGAATAGAACCTGGTAAGTAGGTTTTGTGCCCTCCGGGAGCCCTTGTATAAAGCGCACAAAGGAAACAGCTGTGGTGGGGAGGGAACAAAATCTCCGGAGGAAATTCTACAGTGAAAGGTGGCATGCGGTGAGGTCTGCTCCTTGCGGCAGCAGGACACCCTGTGAAGCGTGTCATGCGCATGGCTCCAACAAAAAGCAGTAAAATGAAGGGCTGGCCCAAAGGACCCTGACCTCTACTGATAGAGAAGCTCCTATTATGTTCAGCAGGAGCCCTGCGATTGAAGATAAGGGATAACGGTACGGACTAGAGTCACCGAGCAAGTAGAGCAGAGAGCTGGCTGGCATTAAAATGTTTCAGTGTAAGAGGTAGCAAGAAATGATAGTGGAAACAGAAAGATGAGTTTTAGAGAAATTAGCCTAGCACTAAAGGCTGAGCTCAGCAGCCTCTTCATTCACTCTTCATTCGCCAAAAAGTGTCCATGAGTGGTGGAACTATAATGCTCATCTATCTTCCCCTTTTAAAGGAAGACCTTGTAGTGTAAGAATCTGTTTGAGATTTTTTGTGATTTTGTGATTTACCAGCTAAATCTGCTAGAGATGCCAGACTGCAGATCTGCCTAACTCCTGCTTGCAGAAGTACAATTTCCACATAAAATAAGATTTTCAAAGCCAGAGACAGAATTATATGAAAAAGGACACTGAAATCACTGTGAATTAGGACTCAGTTCTCCATTCTCAGTTTAAAATTGCTACCAATTACCACTATTGTCTTTTTTGAACAAGTTATGGGCTGGTGCAAACTGCTGGAACTTCTGTGAGGCGCCTCTAATTTAAACCAGCTTAGGGAGCCAGTACCACAGGGAAGTTATAATATTTTAATTCAGAATAAAAGCAAAAGTTAATTAAGAAGTTTGTTCTTATGCTGACAAATGACACATATGATATTATAAGTAGTAGTAACTATATAGAGAGGATTGACAGAAATATAGAAAATAATGTGCTTATAACAGTACAGGAACCTTGAATTAAATAAGCTAATTACATAGACTCACAGAATAACTGAGTTTGACACAGATCTTTGGCGACCGCCAGGTCCAACCCCTTGTCAAAGCAGAGCTAACTTCAAAGTTACATTTGGTTACCTGTTCAGCCAAGCTTTGAACATCTCCAAGAACAGCTATTCTTCAGGCTCCCTGGGCTACTCATTTCAGTGCTTAATCATTTACACTGTGATTTCTTTGTTTGTTTTGTCCAATTAAAATTTCACTTGCAACTTTGGGCTGTTGCTTCTTCGTCCTTTCATTGTGTATCTTTGAGCAGAGCCTGGCTCCACCTTCCTTCAACCCCCTCCCTTAGGTAGAGGAATACCCAACCCTTCAGCCTTCTTTATCACAAACCCAGTTCTCTCATCCACTCTTCTTGTGTCATCTGCTCTGGCCCATCATCACAGCTCCTCCATCCTTGCTGCAAAACTTTGCACTGGTTCCATCTGAATTTTATGAGGTTTCACACACCTCATTCCTCCAGCTTGCTGAGGTCCCTCTGAAAGGCAGCCCTATCCTGCAGCATATTGATCACTCCCTGTAGTCCCCGAAATCAGTAAATGTCTTGAGTGTAAATTCTGCTCCATTCTTTGGGACATTAATGGTGATTTTAAATTTTCTTGGCACCATTTTTGACCCTTGAATGGAATTAAGGTGTTCACTTTGTTAGAAAATGTGTATGTAAGTCCCACATTTTAGCCAGGTTTTTATTTTGGAGCCGGAAGAAAATATAAATCTGCTATTTCCTATTGCCTTTTCAAATACAAATACCACACAATGATTTATTCTGTAATGTACCATACTATTATGAAACTGTGAACCATCATAAATGTCAGGAGATGGGTCAAATTAGTCAGATTTATGTTAAAAAATACTGTCTTACTAATAAGCAAAAGGGTACATAGTCTTAAGGAAAAAAAGTAAAAGTGAATCCTGAAAATAAATCAGAGAAGGTTTCAAATAGAAGTAATGAAAACTCTTCTCAGAAAGAAAATTCATATGGAAGAATGCTTTCCAATTGTACAATAGTATACAGAAAAATAAAAGAAATAATGAATGAGCTGAAAATGTTCATGGATATAGGAAGAGACAGTGTATTCTTTGCTTCCTGCATAACTATATAAAGAGCAGTCTGAGGAACTGTCACTCTTAGGGTAATATGTCAAATCAAATTTAATCTTAGGTCCAAGAATGTATATGACTGCAAAAATAAAGCTGGCAGCGATCTACGAAGAGAATAATGTTATTATTCCCTTTGCTGAAGATCAAAAGACAGGATACTCTTCAGCAGATGTTTTCTTTAAATTGACAGATCCTTAAAACTGTGCAGACTATATGAAAAATGAATGTCCTGGAACAATTGTTAGCCAAAGTATCTGAATAAAATTATGTTGAGGGGGGAAGAGTATGTCTGTATATAAATATGTAGATAGCACATGATACTCTTGGTATCACATGGGTGGATGTACATGGGAAACTAGGACTGAGGAGAATCTGCAATCAGATCCAGCCGGCTGATAATGGATGCTGTAACTTTTAAAATAAAATCATGAACTTTGCAAAATTTGTTCATCTTTAAATTCAACTTCCTACCCTTTGAGTTTGAAAGCTGTTCTAGAACTTAATTTATCTGTCAACTAGAAACTATTTTCCTAACATAATAAATATAAACATGAGATATTACTAACATAATAATTAGAGTGTTTATATTTAAATGTTTTCTTCATATTTTCTTCACATTTGTGGAAGATGGTCAATCCATAATTACTTATTATGCCAAGGACATTTTTTTTTCTTGTTACTTAAATTATTTACTTACAGACAAATTTGTATCCTCCAAAGCCCCCGAGACATTTTTCATATGCATACATGTACATATACACATACTATATACAGAGATGTGCACCTTCTATATGCACACATAAATTTCCTCAGGTGGTGACCATGAGGTCCTATAGCTACTGACTTTATTCTTGTCCCATACAGGCGTTCAACCTCCAGGCACTGGCTGCAATGGCTATTCAGTTCAGGAAAAAACCACTTACTTGCCATACCTGAATATTTCCTGGTCTGTGCATCTATCTTCTTGTGTTAGTCCGATATCTAACTGCTGATTAATCACACTCTCAAAATCCTTGTGACTTCAGTTACTTAGCGGCAATAATTGGACTTGGTATAGATTAGACTTCGGTCATATTTGTTTTTCTTACACTGAGCTCTTTGATTTTAGTTTTTATTTCAGCTGTGGTAATTTCTGTTTCTTTCTCATTGCCATTAATCATTGTACTTTAGTTTTGTGGCCAACTTCACCCTTTTTACTAAAATATAAGGAAAAGAATTACTTCAATTTCTTAGTCCTTCCTTTCATCTTCTTTTTCTGGTTTTGTTTTTTATTTGCTTAAAAGATGCTTCTTATAATATCCTTTTGAAGGTCTAATTCAGTTAAGTTTTTGTCACTTCTCATTTTATTCTTACACTGCAGCTATTCTGTACTTGTTAAGTTTACTTTTCACATAAAAATAGATTAGCTGGAACAAGCTACATCAATTTTATGAGGTGAAAACACGATGATTTGCTTGTCATGCTAATAAATAATTCTCAGCTGGAGCTGGTATATCACCACTATGGTCAGGAAGGATTTTTATTATCATTAATTTATTTCAGTATTGTATTTATACTGTTTTTTGAAAGATGGGATGAGAAGTGTAAGAAGGAATGAATGAGTTCTCCAAAAACATAACTTTTCATAGAAATGAGGGGCAGGGGAGGGGGAAGGGACTGGTTTAAGAAAGTTTTTGCTGGGGAGATGTCTCCATTTCTGGCTGTAAGGAGCAGCGGGCACAAGCTCATGCTATAGAAATATAGAACTTATATAGAAATATAGAAATTATGTGAATTAGCATTGTATTTCAATGCATACATCTGTTTGAGCTACGCTGAAATCTATGAAGATGATAGAGTTTCAGGAACTACTTTGTAACCTGAGTTTTACCACACCTCATTCTGCATTTCCTTTTCAAGCTTTTGTGTTTGCTTTGTTACCATGCATATTTGTAGCCTCAAAAATTACTGATTAGGGTTTTTTTGAGATGTTCCTGAAAATGGTAGAGATGTTTCTCTACAGTTTTAAGAAATCGTGCATTCAGTCCTCAAAGTTTTAAGTTTTAGGAGGCTATATCAGATATCTTAGCACAATGAATGTGGTGTCCCAGTGAATGAGTTCACTGGAATTTATGATTATAAATATAACATGGAAAAGGATGAGTTGTAATTCTGAACTAACACAAAATTTTGTAACTTTCATATCCACAATGGCCACACATGATAAATAATGATCCATAGTTTAGAAACAAAGCTGTCTTTTCTTACAGATAAATATGCTTGTTTGTAATGGAATAAGCTAAATTTTAAGACTAGCAAAATAAAATAGGCAAATATATGTGAAATAAACTTCAGTAACCTCTATGTCTAACTTTTCCTCTATACCTAACTTTTCCATGATTCTAAGTAAAAGCAAAAAAAGCAAAGAAAATTAAAAATTAATTTCAGACTTTGAAGTCACCTCTACAAAGATTTAAGCAACTTTGAAAATAAATGTGACTTGTTAGCTCCAAGAAACATTATCCCCTTAATGAGTTTTTGTGTGCAACTCTCAATTTTTATGATATTAAAACCTATTTTCTCATTTTAAGATGAAGATGCATATTTCTTAGAGAAAAAGCACACCAGTTTTCACTCCTAGTAATGTACTATTCAGTCAAAAAAAACAGAATTTATTTGAGACTACATCAACAGATTGGGGTAATTTAGTGTCCTGAGTTTAGTCAATATATAATCTTCCTAAGCATCTTTTCTCTTCAGAGCTGTGAACACTTCGGTAACTAGACAAATAGCAACAATAATAGATAAAGCAACTCCGCACTGGGACAGCTGGGTAGCAATGAGATTTTTTTTACTCTTTATTTTGTTTTTTTTTTTTTTAACTCTTGTATTCATATAATCTTTTCTGCAAGTATGCCATAATACTTCATAGAATGTCTATGTAAATATTGGCAGAAAAACATTTACAACTTTTTCATTTTCCTATAACCAGTTTTCATTTGCACAAACACATTTTGCCACCTTTGATTGTGTGTCATCTTAAATCAGTAAATTTTTTTTTTTTTTTGAACATCACTTTCAAGCATATTTTCATTACTAGACATTTTCAACAAAGGACTGGTATTTTTTTGTACTATGTCAGTTGTGAATTTGTGTCCTGAACAGTGTTCATGCTTTCCACAGGTTAAACAAAGTGCTGAATTTTATTAATGTGAAAATTTCATACTGTTAAAGCACTGACAGCAAAATGAATATAACATTTACATTATTTTTACGTAAATCCTACAGAGACAACATATACTGATTTTCATATACTGAAAGAAAAGATGTAGGGATCTAAAGGTGAAAATTAGTAACCTCTGACTTCCTGTGTAATATCTAAAATAGTTGGACAAAATAGTATTCTCTAATTTTCATATGCTAAAATACTAAGTAAATAGAAATATTCATGCATAAGCTCACTAGGTGATTCTGAATTGCACTAAGCTAGCATCTAACTTAAAACAGAAGGTTCTTGCTTCTGAGTTTGAAGGGGTGTTAGCACTAGTTTAGGAAAGAGCTAAGAGATGGTCATCGGCTTGTGATGAGTTTCGGGAAAGCAATATGCGGGAAGCTGCAGGATGGCAGCAGCAGAAGGGTTCACTGTGTCCCACGAAGGCAGCACAAGCTGCCCGCCGGCAGGAATCCTGCCAGGGGCTTCCACAGGGTATTTGCACAGTCCAGGGAAGTACCAGAGAAGTAGAGAACTGCAGAAGTTTAAGTTCGTTTAAAAGATACTTTCCTCCCAAGCAGTTAATGTGTAAAAATCACAAAAAGAAAGTGACTGAGTGTCAGAATTACTTTTTTTTTTTTTTTTTTTTTTTTTTTAGGTATCTTACAAACGGCTTTATATTTAAAATAATTTCCTCTATAAAATTAAACTTATTTATTTTACGATGAACACAGAATTACCAACACCTTGTGGATACCAGACTAAAGTCAATTTGCTGTATTCTCTTCAGTTTTAAATCACATTGACAGTAAGTTTGGGGCACAGTGCAGACCAGTATTTCCAACCCATGAAACCTCCCTCTGCAGAAAATATAACTGCGGGGAAGTGAATTTTTTAAAGCACCATTATTGAATTACCAGCTTGCCAGATGTTTCATGAAAAATAAAAACTAGAAAAATCATTTGGGCATATAAACACCAAAATATCAGGTTTCCAAGTGAAATGCCAGCAAAGTTTTATATAATGTAGAAGTGTTCAACTAACAGCATTTCCTTCACACTGATCCTGCTTCACAGATTTAACAAATGCGTGCTTTTCTTTGCTTGGTCAAGCTATTGCAATGATTTTCACCACAGTTTCCAAAATAGCAATTTGAATGCCAGTTTGAACAAAATGTATTTCACTAAAACCAATCTGTGAAGTTTAAAGACTTGTAAATGTTTTCAGAATTATTTCACAAATTATAGTTATTTCATTCCAGTGTACATCATACTGATTTCTTTGCTGTATATGAACTGAGTTCCTGCTTCAGCATTTGCGAAGCACCATCAGTATCTTTACAGGTCAACATGTATGATAAAAATGTATGTGTATATCATAATATCCGCTAACAATGCATACACTAACCTTGGGCACATAATTACATATCTTCAAACACATTTTCCAGGTCTGGCATGCATCCTAAGACCTTTGATGCCTGAACAATTCTGTTTGGCTGATTTTTCTAAAGGTAGCATCTGGATAAATTTCCTGGTAGTAGTGCTGATTATCACATGCTCTTAGCTATTTTTGAATCATGTTTTACCCTTTATGTCTCTAGAGCGGTGCATCACTGCCATCATAACTGAACCTGAACACTCCTCTAAAATCATCACTATATTTTGCTTATCAGTCTGCAAAAAGCAGGCTCTTTTTTTTGTGCTTCTCAGTAGAATTTATTATAATTACTAGTGTTACTCTAGATTTCTGCTAGATTATACTGCTAGGTATAATCTTTAACTCTATAAACTTGATTTTTTTTTTAAACTCTGTAAACTTGAAATAAACTTTATCTCTATGAACTTGAAATTTTAAGGCAAAACTTCTGGAGTTTTCAACCAGACATGTACCTCTTTCCAGTTAGAAAATGGAAAGATTTTCAAAAAGAACATTGATAGAAAAAGAACCAGGAAAGTCTGATGGTTAAACATTGATCAGTTTGTCCTTAACTGCCTTGGAAATGAATGTGGCTGAAGAATGCACCAGTTTGCCTTGACATGTTAAATATCTGACAGAACAGCATAACTCTGAAAAAAAACCAAACAAATATAATACTATCGATTGTAATTACCTACGTACTTCATCTCCTCTCAAACAGATTACTCCTCCCCACCAAAAAAAAAAACCCAAACCCTACTATATTTTATATATATGTACAAATATATGTTTCCCCACATCTCCAGTTACAAAACAAGTATTCATTAGAATTCTGACAATTCTAATCTATATCTCTATAGATCTAATCTATATTAAAGTTTTACAGTTTTCTTCTTGCCACTGGCAAAACTTGATGAAGGCAAATCTATACTCCATATCTTATTTTCAATATTTGCCACTTACAAGACTGGTCTGTGTAGGACTTTCTACTTTCTGTTCCATATAACTGAGAAAAAGATCTGCAGAGATGAGAGGTTTTAGTAGTATTCTAGAAAATAATTGCTACATTTCAGAACACTATGTTAGATGATCGTATTTGTTTTTGCAGCTTGCACTGTAAAAATCAGATGAACTAAGTAAAAAGAGACAAAAAAATTGCTCTTTTAGTGAATTATTTCAGGTTTTAAATTTATCATGATTAGGCAAAAGACTGATGTCACGATCCACCCCAAAAGAGTAATAAGAACTACCAGTGGGCTGTCACAAATTTTTCTTTAACTGCTTTTGTGCTATTTATATTGTATTAAAACTAAAGAAAAGCAACTATATAAGAGTAATTATGAGAAGATTATTTTCTTCTCAGTTGAAAAACAGATTTATAATAAGTGATTTAAAGGTTGATTACATAATTTAGATTTTAGATTCTTCCTTTGTAATTAAAAGTGTATGTAATAAGAGGCCTGCTCAGGCAAAAGCATATTTTTAAAAATATACAATAGTCATCCATGAGGAAAGAATGTTGATATTGTCCTTTAATATGTACTCAAAGGGATTACTTTCTTGTTGAAAAAATACAGCACCTACCTCATTACAGGAAAAGCAAAGATTAATGTATATTTTACAGTCTACCAATGGGTTTAATGTACGCACACATATACAATTTCTTTGTATATACAGCTGGGACATGAGCTCTCAGCTGGAACAAAATAACAAAATGTTCTTGGTGGCTCTAGTACAAGAGCAGGTTATTGAGACAGATCTAAAGATATGACTTGAAAATTTCACTTTAGAACCTGCCAAATTTTCACATGCTGCGCTTACATTTAAAAAAAAAAAAAAGAAAAGAAAAAGAAAAAAGAAAAAACTAAAGTTATATGTACCTTTATACCTTTTTAGATACTTTTTTTTTAGCTTCTGCTTCAGTATCCCACAAATAGTGATAGCGTTTTTAGTGATATGTTACGAGTAATCGTACACTAGCAATGGAGGTGGAGCAGAAGAATTAATTCTTTCCTGGTGTTTTTCCGAGTGTTTTTCACTTTTACCACAAGAAATGATTGCTTGAATGTTACACGCATTTTGTACCCAAATATACCCGATGGAGCCTTCCAGAAATTGTAGTTCTCATGAGATAAAAGTCACGGCTCCAAGCATAGTAATACTTGACAAGAACACTTCAAATCCACATAATTTCCGTAGGCTAAATGAGGAGTCTTGGTTAATCTAATCCCCTAACAGGATTATTTGTAGCTAATAGCTCTAAAAAGACAAAAAAAATGCCAAAATCCTTCACCTTTATTTAAGAAGACCAGGCAAAATAAACATTTTATGAGGAAGAGAAATGGTTCTTGTCCTCTGAATATTAAACACACACCCACACACAAAAAAAACCCACCTGACTGGATAGCTCCCCAAAGTCTTTTTGTTATATTTTGGACAGAGTGACCAATGATTTATTTAATAAATAAATAAATGACCTACAAGTTTCTGGCTATACTTAATTTCTTCTGATTTTTCTTCTGAATATTCTTTATTGCCTTTACTCTCCTTTATCAAAAATATGCCTCTGGAGAAAACTGTCTCAGAACCATTTTATCATGATAAATGTTCCCAGCACCACTTGCTTGTGTTCATCAGTTGCTGCCAGGCACCCGAGCACTGAAAACAGCAATAGTCCCCTCTCAAAATGTGCCAAGCGACTGTAGCTAATCTGAGAGCCTTGTGCCATTTGCAGGTCTGTGAGCACCACGGTGTTTCAGCACGCCCAAATCTCCTAGAAAAAAAAAAAAAAATGGATCAGGCCTGGCAATGACACCACGTTTTATTCATAGTCTCCGTAATTAGACTGTGTATGCATTAATACTAAAGTAATTTCTAAGGAAATGTGAGGAACCCCTTTAATCTGATGAAGACTGGTAGCTTGATGCCTTGCAACGGCTCGAGCGGAGTTTTAATGCAGTTTGTTTTGAGGCAGAAAGAGGCACAAAGTGCATGAATCATCTTAGCAATGGCCTTAGGAGCTGATATGCTTAAAGGTACCTGGGTTTAAACACCCTTTCCTGAAATCTGACTTCAGTCAATATGAATATTATTCTATTAAAATAACTGTGCTAATTAACCTATAGCATTTTTGTTCATTTAAAAGTTGCAGTGGTGCTGTTAATTAAAGATCATGTAGAAAACAGTGCATAGCTTTCTTCTGTTAAAAAATAGCTACTTAATGGAGTTCTAAATCACATGCTCTGCAGACTTGGGGTGCTTTTTTATTTCAGTATTTAAGGCCTGAACTATCATTTTACTCCATAGCAAAATATTGTGTAAAATCCACATTTGCATAAAATTTGAATAACAAAAGAAAGTAAAGATAAAACTAATACTTAGAAGAAATGCTGATTTTTTTTTTAAATTAAAATTAGATTATGATACTTCAGGAAACAGAAACTAAGTTCTTTGGTAATTGTTTGGTTCCCTTTGGAACTGGGTTATAATTTTAGCTCTGCATTTTACCAGTTTACTTCCTATCTTGAGGAGATTAAAACATAGTTGGCAGAAATAATTTAGATCTTATCTAAATACTGTAGCTCTTTTTCACAGTGATTCTTTTTCAGACTAACTGGTAATCTATGGTTTCCATGTTCCTGTTTTAAGCAACTATTTATTTCAGTGCATTCACAGGAAAACATTCTTTGGAGCCTGGGAAAACACTATGAGTTTATGTCTTTGGTTCATATTTTCTATACAGATTTAAAAGTTCGCCTAAAAATATATGCTTATTTTAAATGAGAGTTGTTTATACACTACATGGTGGTTTAAGACTACATGGTGGATTTATCATTGCAGTGATCCTGGATTTAAGGGTCTGCTAAAATGAAAAATATGACAGTACTTTTGAATCCATAAAGATATATTACCTTGTTTTTATGGCAATCAGATGCCTATATTTCAAAGGGTAGCATACCGATTTTGGTACATTTAGCTCACTAAATGCTCCAGTTTCTGCTGTAAGTTTGACTCACCAAGAGGTTATATTTACACACACGTATGCTACATTTACACACCTGCTAATGGAAGGATTCAAACTCTTTGTCCTTATCATTTTGATAAGTACTTAGATAAGTACTTAGGATTTGATAAGTATTTAGGATTAACAAAATTAAAGGAAATGCCTAGTAGTGCAGAAATGGCAACGGCACTTTGACCTGGTTGCACACACACTCTCATTCCTTGGACTCCTAGGCTAAGGACAGGCTTACTCCTCCCCAGAGATTAAGAATTTGAAATGCATATCTGCACTTCTGCAAAATGCTCTTCTGGTTTAGAGTTTCTGCAGTCTTTCCTTATCAAACGCTGGATGCTAGCGAAAGAGAGCAGCTATTTTTCCACCTGCAAAAATGGGAGTTAATCATCACTGCAAAGAGCCCCAGGGGTGTAATGGAAAGCACGTAACCTTTTACACCCTTGTATGAGGTCATCTGAGAGCGCGTTGCTGCGTGAAGGAGTGAATGGATGAATGAATGAATGAATGAACGAACAAACGAATGAATGAATCCCGTGTACAGATGATGGCAAAAGAATATACTTTAGACTCTCATATTTTCCACCGTCTCACTTAGATATCTTACTTTCAGCAGTGTGCACTGACAGTAGACCTGTACTGATCCCTAAATGGATTACTCTTTTTTAAATGGGTATCTCTTTTATTTTCATAGTTCATAATTTCCATCTTCAAGTGAAAAAGAAAATTTAGAAGAAATACTTCAGTTGAGGAAAGAAAAAGATTTTTGTTGTTTTCTTTTAGCATGCGTAACTACTATGTGCAGAGCATCTCTGCACTACCAGATGAAAGATTTACAATATATTCCGTGTGAGATCTTAACAACACATGCGTTCTTTTATTTTTCCAGTGAGACTAGACTATGGGCCCTGTTTTTGTATTTGTTTTAAGAAAGGCCTTACTTGATGATTAACTGTATTTTGGCATAACAAAAGCTTGTTCTGTCCATATTTATCTTGTTTGTAAATTGGTGTCTGAAATAAATATATATTAGTTCCATCTTGTAATAAATAACTTATAGTACACATAGTTAAATTATGAACCCTAGTTATGAGTGTAAGAAACCTTCAGATATGCTTTAGGTTATTTATTTATTCGGCACGTATTTAAAGAAACACTGTGTGTTGTTTTTGTCTTTGTAGTGGTTTCCTTGATTTTGCTGTTTAAAATAAAATGTTTGATGCTGGAGTTTTTATTCAGGCAATCTTCCATTAATATCTTTGGGGGCTTTGCTTGCTAGACAACTCCTATTAAAAAAAAAATTGTAATTATTTCTAAAAGCCATCAGACAGGGCATTAACTACCAGCATGATTTATCTCATATCTATTTACAATAACAGCCTATAACTTTGTACATCCTTTTCTATGCAAAGCAGCCAGAACTTCTTGAGTTTTCCCTCTTCCTTCATGCTTATCTGACGTCTAAAAGAAATAGTCTTTGTAGCTCTTTAGAAAAACAAACTATTTTGCAGAATGAAAGAGCTGAAGTGACCTAGGCCAAGTGAGTGACCCCATACTACATTCTTGGACAAGAAAGCACTTTAAAGAAGAGTAAAAAGAAGACATCCATATGTTATAGGTTGAGGTCTGCAGATTAAAAACTAGCATGACTTCAACCTCACTTGAACTGGATGAGGTAGATCATGGTTACATCTCTTTCTTAAACTCTCTAATGAAAGAAATCGGGAGAAGGCACTTCTTGTAACACAATCAGCAACTCTGTCAGCCCCACACAGTCAGTCCTGTTATTCATAAAAAAAAAAATAAAAAAGTTCCTTTTAATCCATTAGCTGAATCAAAGAAAAACATATTTTCTTAAGAAAGAGTCGAAGTACAAAAGTTTAGTTTGAGGGCTGATCTTGAGATAATCACTGTACACGAGTAACTCTTCTGCCACCTACATTGAAACTCACTCCAAAGCTATCCCTAGTGCATATATTATTGTTTCTCAGTTGTGGTACTACATTATAATGATGCTTCCTTGTGCTGTGTGAATCGGGGTCCTTCCTGGAGTGCAGTTAGATGTTCTTTGCCTCCCCTTCTACTTAAAGGCAGTGGTGGTGGGAAAGGCCCAAGAAAAGAACCCAGGGAAGGGTTATCAGGCACTTCTTGTGCTCAAGCCATACAAGTCTGATATATTCTATATAGGCTGGAGGACATCAAGTGCAAGGTCAATCTGGTAGTCTCCACAGTTTCCGAGGAGAGTGCAGACTGACGACAGGATACAAAAGCAGGCACTACAACAGAGACAAATGCATAGAGCTTGGTTCAAGTTCAAAGACAACCACAGCCACTCTTGCACAGCCCCAGGAGGAGATCCAGAGAAGGAGCTCTGGCAGTGGCAGACAAATACTTTTCTTCAACTGTTCACTTAGGGGAAAAAAAATCCAATATGCCTTGTCTAGCAGAGCTCACATTTCTATTACATCTGCTTAGCCTTAGCCTTACTGATTTGAATTATTGGAATACTGAAGGTTTTAATTTGCCAGGTGAGCTTCCAGTAAAGACAGTAAGAAGCATGGATAAAGAGGAGCTGAGTGCCACTGTAAGCTGATTTATCATAACAGTGCATCCCTAAGCCAGCTATTTGCTATCTAGGTCACTATAGTCATATAAAACATTTTTATGTTGTCTGTGATGACAGCTTTGGAGTGCTCAGTGCATTTCTGAAGAAGATGACATGGGATAGTATAACCAGCACAGAGAGGAAGACTCTATAGACCGTGGATATGGTCTGCGTTTTCAAGAGCCAGGTCAAGAAACAGGTGTATGGTTTCAGTTGCTAAATTTTTCTGTTTGTTACAGTGAATAAGTTAACAAGGAAACTACTAATTAATGCTTGCCTCTCCTTTGCCTTTTGAAAAACTAGTAGTCCTGAAGAAGGTATTGTTCTATCTCCAGGTCCTGTGCTCAACAGTATTGATTTTAGGTTTAGGTATTTTAATTCTGCTGTGGTGATTTCTAATGAGATATTACTTGGATCAAGTGGGTCAAAATAGAACTTCCTGGTAGAAAACTAAATCTGTTCATAAGTAACTTTCCACTTCCCCATTATTTCCTTTCAATAAATAGGAAAAAAAAAAAAAAAAAAAGAGAGAGAAAGTGTAGAATAAAGTTAGAAAAGGGACAACTGGTAAAAGAAGAAGGAAAGGAAAGAGCTTGAAATACCATATTAATGAGAGATGGCAAGTAGCTATGCCAGCATCTGTTCTACCAATATATGTGACCCTTCTGTATCTGGCAGTAGCTGATCAAGTCTTTGGCCGAATAGTCAACATCAACTCAAAAACCTTACTCAGGCATGTATTATTGTTGCTTTTTAGTGTGTGTAGTCCTACTAAACTAAAGTTTCCATTCCCACTCAGAGTAAGTGATTTTTCACCTACTGCTAGTTTTCTGAGATCTTGTTATGTAAATATTCACTTGAGTAATGAATATCCAGGAATTTAAACCAGACACTTGAAAAATCAATAGCATTTATCTGTTTCTGATTCTTGTGTTCTTTGCAGACATTTAGAATTCAGCCTACAAATGCCAGGTTTCAATTAATTAGAAACAATTCATCTTAATTAGTATGAGTTACCATCCTAACAAGAAATAAATTATCTCCCCACAGAATGTGTGTTTTTGTGAAATCTTAATGACCATTTAAGCCTTTTGTTAAAATAAGGGCCAAAGCGGAGTTTGGAGGTTAGAGAGCCAGTGTTCCCTATCTGTTTATTCTAATTCTTCTTGGCACTATGGGAAAAAGAAAAAATACATGATTTCCCTAGATTAACCTGAAACCTATAAAAATAGGTATCATCTTCATTCCTGTTAATATTCCTTAACTTTATAATAAAAGAAATTTTAAAGACAAAACTTTCTTTGATTGGGATATTCTCAGTAGAGTAAGAATATTCCGTGCAAGTAGCCTTGCTTAGAGCCCCAAAACTTTTGCTCTCCCCTCTTGGTCTGCTCCATCATCCACACAGAAAATAGGGTCCAAATGATAACAGTTAGATAAATTTCCTTGCCTTCAGGCTGTACATGAGAGATTTTATTTTTATTTTTCCCTGCTCTTTTCTCTTTCCTTCCTCTCCCAGATATGTTGTTTGGAGAGTTTTCTCTAGGAAAAGGATGGAAATCATGTTTTATGTCAGTCAAAGCTGTGCAAATTGTACCCTTTCTTTTGGATAAGCATTGAGATTAACCAGCTTCTGTTTACTAAGGCTTATGAATAAAAACCTTAGCTTATTCATCCTCTTTCTGTGGTTTTCAGCTTGTAGAGTAGTTGCCAAAAGTCCTGATCCTGCCTTGGTAGTCACAGGAATGAAGGTTGCTGCCTGAAGTACCTATGAGTTGTGGTATACCCTGCAGATGGAAGTCATACAGGTTTACACTTAGCAGTTTTCACTCCAATGAAAACCCAGATCAGCTTCTAATAAAATGTTGTCCATGAAGATTAACAAAAGCTAAAGCTATAAAGCCTAAATTGGCCGCATAACGTCTGCTAATGCAGCTCAAAGCCCATATGACACTTGTGCCCTTGAAAGAATGGAAATTAAGAAAGACATTCAGGTGTCTAAACACAGGCATCCAGTGCCGGTTTAGGGCTCTCTGATCCCTTCATGCTGGGTAATTTGACACATGACCTAGAGAAAAAAATATGCCTTTCTGCAGAGGTCCCTGAATTTATTATGATATTATATGATCTAGACACTGATATTTAGGTGGTCACTTAGCGCTGTTAATTAGGCCTGAGTGACAGATGAAATAACAGTATGCTGGGCTGCTCTACTTCATGGTTTAATGTTGCTAATATGATATTGGTACTCAAAGATAAGTAAATCAAAAGGGTGAATTTTACAGCTGTTATGTCTCAAATTGCACGGGGCAGTAGTGTCTACCTGGCCTTAACTGGGCATTTATCATCCACAGTCTGCAAAATATTCTGACTAGACTGAATGAAAGAGAAAGATTGCTCCTCTTCTCCAAGAAACAGTTCTGGACGCTAATGCAGAATGTGAAACTTCTTGTATTCCCTCTCATCGTATTCCTCAACTTCATTTACTTTTTCATGCTCAGTTTGTCTTTTCCCTATCTTTACCTTACTAGCCTTCTGTTACAAATTACTTGTTTTTGTAGCTAGCACTTTATTCTTCTGCAGCACCTCTGTGAGATTGTGACTGAAAATGTAGCTGAAATCAATGACTGAGGCAGTCTGGTATTGGTACAAGTGTGCTGGTCTCCAAGCAGTTGATATAACAGCACTTCAGCAGGAAGGTTGTAAGTCAGTCAGTAAAAGAACTAAATTTTCTGTCATTCTAGCTCTTCTTTCTGCTTTCTGTATGTACTTTTGGCTTGTCTTGTCTTGTCTGGAAGAAAGCAAGTTTCTTTTCAAAACACAGTAAAGACAAAAGCTTCAAATCCATCCCAGATAACTTCTCCTCTTCTTCCAAGTACAAGACAATTAATACTTTAACGTCATCTAAATACAATATCATCTAAAAGCCTATCAGTTAGGATATTTTTCCACTAAAAACATTCCTCAGCTTACAAAAAAGCAATAAAGGATTAAAAAACTTGCTTATTCATTTTTAAATACATTTTTTTCCATATCTTCTTTATCTTTTAAAACAGACACAACATATCAAATCTTGGCTGTTTGCAATGACCTGAAGCACATCAAGTGCACTCTTTTGGAAGCCAAAAGTGTCTTTAGAATTATATGATCACATAACCACATTGTCAGTCTGGTTCTCATTTGCTTTATCTAAATAGACATGATGCTTATGAGATTAGTATGCTAACTAGTTATCTATAATACTGTATCAATTGGTCTACAAGCTATTAAGACCAATTTCCTTTCTGGGATTGTAAATTGAGTTTGTTTGTATTCATATGAAACAGACTTACATGGCCTCCACTCTACAGTGTATAACTGAGCATTGTTCATGCAATAAATCATTTCAACAACTGACTTTTGCTATAATTAACACAATCTGTCATCTCTCTTTGAGAAGGCAGCACTGGAGTCATTGCAGTGTCACAGGCTCTAAGCTCCCTCATGAAAGCCAGAAAAGGAACGTGTTTCATTGTTTTACAGCACCTAATCATCCATTCATGAAGGGAACACAAAATCAGTTTAAAAGGCTTAGCTAAACTTGGGAAAATATTAACTTTACAAGAGATAAAAGTATAATTAATTCAATTTTTCCACCACTAGATTTAATAGTTTCTGCTGATCTAAAATGAGACCAAAAATATATTTGTTAAGAATAATACCTTTCATCTTAAATATTTTAAACTATTTTGGATATTTACAACAGGGCTTCATGGTACCATCAGTATGTTTAAGGTAACAGTCATCTGCTATTCCATTCCGAATAATTACTTATTCTGCTGCAAAGTCAGAAATAGAATCCAAACTAAAGAAAAAAAAAGGAAATAATGTCTGAAGTCTGAATGTCTCTGGTACCTGCATGAGGAACTCTCGCGGGTTTGTGAACCAGCAGCCATAAAAGCAAATCATTGATCTCATTAGACTCGTGGCTGCCTGAGACCCTGGAGCAATTAAGTCACACCAAGTACCACCTTGGACTACAGTGTGGACTGTACTTCGAACAGCCCGCACAGACTGCAGGAGTAAGCATCTTCATGGGGCTGGAGGAGAACATGAGGGGTCATTCAGTTCATCTGTCTTTGGAAAAACTAATGCACGCTTCTCTTCCCTCACGTATTCTCCTCTTCATTTCTTAAAGCTTCTTATGGTTCTGTTGTACTCAGTGATGATGACTTTGCAGTTCTCCAAGGCAAGGAAGTATTTGAAGAGTTTCCTTCTCCTTCCTATTAAAAAGATCTCCTGAGGCCGCCCTTGAATATCAGTTTAAGGTCATTACTTCTTGACTCTCCACCATAGGCTTGTAGACCCAATGGCTGGTCAGCAACAAGAGGAGATAGAAAAATATGTTTTGATTCATGGCATGCTTGTAATGCAAAATAATTTCAATTTTCCAGTCTTTCTCTGAGATAGGGCTACCTATTGCTACTTACGTCAGCTGCTCCCTCCTTTATATTCCTACACAATTTTTGGTGAGCATTTGGTTTAGTAAAGCTGTTGACAGAGTGGCAGTCCAGGAAGAGATGATGGAAACATGAAAGAGAAGTAACTGAATGGGATGCCAAAGCTACTGTTCATTTGTAGCTGGGGAATATTACAAATGATTTGACTTTTGCTACGTACCTGCTAATTAATATTTTGAGAAATTCAATACAATTGGCATAAGGGAGTCATGCATACTGCAGCTTGATAGCACCTTCCTTGTTCTGCTAATTTTTTTATTATTCTTTCTTTTAACTGTACTTTATTTCTTTTTTTTTTTTTTTTCTTTTTTAATTTAGTATCTTGACCCCTACAAACTCCTACAATCCTGTTGTCTCTTCCCCGGTGCCTGGATTTGTATGATTTGTATGATGTCTTTGATTTGTGTTTGTAGGAACATAAATTGCAAAAGTGACTTTTTCTTATGTTAACAGCTGATGACAGAGATTTTGTTCTTCTCCTCTAACTTGGAGACATGCTGCATTTTTGACTACATACTAAATAAAATATTAAAGAAAAAGTCATAAAGTAATATAAGTTTCTAAACCACCTATATGAATTCTACCATTTCAAAAAACCACAATTGTCCTTTCCTGTAACAGAAACAAAGAAAGGGATGACAGGCACAGAAAAGAAAAAGGGAACAGTTTGGGAGGTATATTAGCAATCCTTTGTTGCTGTCCTGTATTCCAAAAACCAGGATTGCACTTGTAGCCTAATGGAAAGTTTGCCATGGATAACATGATAACGTGATCTAGAATGATAAAATATTCTCATGTGATAAAAATTTGCAAGCCCTTACTGCTTCCCTTCCCTGCAGCTTAATGATCAGCAACATATGGTCTCTCTCATTCCCTGTGCTTATAAAAAACAAGCCAACACCCCAACTTGTGAAAGGGTGTTTTCTTTTGCTGTTTGAATATGTTAAAGCAAGCAGAACTGTCTCAAAGCTAAGGCTGCAGCAAGGAGTTAAAGGAGGGTTTTTTTGTTTGTTTGTTTTTGTTTTCCAAAAGGAAATATGAGGTAATGTACAGGACCTTGGCATGGAGTTATCACTGGGACTTGCTGGCAGAAATAACAGATCCCGTGAGCCTGGTCCAACGTCTGCACACACAGCAAGTCCGGTATGCGGAGTACAAACAGCCCGGCCCCCTCATGCTCTTTCCCAAGAGCTTTTCTCAGGCCACCTTCCTCAAGGCAGGCATTTAGTCTGAACTAATGGTTTGACATCACCTGACATTCACAGATTGCAAGTTTTCGATAACAGGTGAGAGTCAGCTGCTTCACTTGTGCTGCATGATGAGGTTGCTGCTAAAGCCAAGGCAGGGCAGGGGATGTGCTGCTGTGAACTGTAGAGAAGGCTCACGGTACGGCAGGGAAGCAAAGCCCAGGGACTCCTGCAGAGTTTTACCGGGCTGTGATGCACACAAGTGCAAGCACCCCCTTGGTGGAGTAATTGCACCAAAGCATCGCTTTTCTACTACAATTCAGGTAGCAGTTTAATAGGGCTCCTTAAAATCACACAAAGATGCCTGCTATGCTTTGTAACAACTCATATGATTCGCCTTTTATAAAAAAAAGCAATAAAAATGAAAAAAAAAAAAAAAAACACCTGGCCTTCAGCTCCCAGACAGGATGCATCAAGAATCCCCATCTGATCCTGCTGAGGAATTTTCTAATGCTAAACTTGGCACTACTGAGAGAGGTTAATGTAGTGGAGGTAATCTGCATACTCGCCAAACCACTCTTCAATGCATCAGTAGCTGACATTGCTTCTGCCACCGGAGTTTGGTTTTAAAAAGCAGTTCTTTGCACTCAAGTTTTGCCCGGGTTTGGAGATGCAGAATACTTTTCCTTTTTTTTTTTTTAAACAGCAGCAGGAGAAAAAAAACATTGTTTTTTTAGTGACATTTTAGAAGAAATACAGTTTGTAAAGCAAAGAATCAAATTAATTTTTGAAAGATATGGGGGCCCTGGGGAGTCTGAGGCAAAGGAAATGGAGGTCTGATCCTTTGGCCACGTAGTTTGGGGTGAGCCTCGGCAGAGCTCGCTGCTGCGCGCTCACCACCACCCCGGGAATCTGCACCACATGCTGCTGCCCTGTGGCTCGTAGGAGGGGAAATAAGTTATGCGCATCTTTTACTACTTTCACACATAAGACCTGTGGTAAATAATGTGAATTTTTCTTCCACCATTCAGCACTGTCCAATGCTATGAGTGATGCTAATGACCAATTATTTCTTCATGGGTTGTTTGCAGAGATGAAATTTATTTCTAATGCTAACATTTTTATGACAGAGTGCACAAAGTGTTCTGCTGTACTATATCATCAAGTGATATTGAGCAGTTTATAATTTAAATAACTGTAGCTTGAAAGTCTTTGCTTAAATAGATCATGTTTCTGTACATTTTATTTCATTGACTGAAAAATCCCATGCCAGTTTCTGAGCTGCTTATAAACTAATTAATTTTAAATCTATTTAACTGTTATAGAAGTTAAAATAATAATCTGCTGAAAGTAATTACAGTGGAGAATTTTTAATTTAAAGTTCTGCTAAGCAATGGCTACACTTAGCATCCCCAAACTGTGTGCCCTATTACTGCATGTAATCTCATCTTCCATTCACCGACAAATGTATGAAAATAGCAAGGAAACATGCAAAGCCAAAAAGCAAGGAAGATTTCACAAGAAATGAAAAATGTACTGTATGAAAATTTAATTGGCAAGGCCATAATGCAGGACGTAGATGTCATGGAAAATATAACAAGACGAAGCAGTAGTCCACTGGGCAGCTGTGCTGACAGAATTTTTTAAGAAATAGGCTTTACACTGATACATTCTTCTGGTAGTGTTCTGTGAAATTGCATGCTTTATTACGGCTGCTTTTCAGCAAAGCAATAGAAAAGAGAATATATGAATAAATCTCCCTCTGCTGAAAAACAAGTCATCTGCTGGTATTCAGGGAGTCCAAGCTTACCTGAGAGCATGGTAAAGCTATGTGTGGTATTTCTGCAAAAATGTGAGACAAAGTCAGATGAGAAACTTGGCTGGGGAAGATATTTAGACAAAAGCTGTACTAGGGAGAAGGAAGAAAGATAAGTCTAGGAATAACATCTGTCAGCTCTTCAAAGTGTGCATTTCTCTAGGTCCAAAAGACGATATATTTTCATCGTAGCACTCTAAATGGTAAGCAGTGGAAATATAGATTTTGGATATTCCCAACCTCCACTGTCTTTTAGATATAGTGGGATGATAGAAACAGTAAAATACCTTAGAAGAGAACTTTGCCAGCATGATTTTAAATATTAATCCTAGCAAGTTAGTGCCTATTTCCAGAATAAGCTCTGCCATGTGAGAATTTTTGGGAGGAAGAGCTGAGCAACCACAGCAAAGCTGCTGTTTGTAGAGGTGCTGTCAACTCAAGTGAAGAAGTGTCTGAAGCTGCTGGGGGGGAAGGGAAGGACACAGGAGGACCAGGTATAGAATAGTTCATCTACCTGTTATTCTAAATACCCCTGAAAAACAAAAAATAAATAAAGACATAGGCAGCCTGGTAAGGAAGGACTTGAGCTGAAGCTAATGTCAGAGAATGAGGGAAAAGACCCTCTAGATGAAGGAAAGCCCTGTCCTTTTTTTTTTTTTTTTTTTTTTAACCAAAAATGGGAAGAAGTGGGTATCTATGAGTCTATAATATGTTTTGATGTTCAGGGAGACAACTTTAATAAAAAGTTTCAGCCCTGAAAAATTGTTATAGCTGGGCTTTAGACCTCTTAGAAATGGATTTATAATGAAAATGCTGACACGACTTGAGCTATAGTGGAGCAAATTGCTTCTGTCCTACTATAATGAATAACCTCAACATTAGGGATCTCTCCTTCCACACAGGAAGGAAAAAAAGTTTGGTTTCTTATATTTAAACTTTCTCCCATCCATCTACCTATCTGTCGATCTATCTTTTTTTTTTTCCTTTTCTTTTTTTTTTTCCTTTTTGTCATTGCATGATGTATCTGGATAACTTAATGTTCTACTATCTCAAAGTTGTGTAACAGTTCTGTGGCCTCTTATCTCCGCAGTCCTACCTTGTATAGACCTGTCTGGTTATGATCTCTGCCACCCCAGCGCGTGAGGCGTTGCACTCTTTCCCACATATGTCCAGCACAGAGCTACTATCTCCAGCTCACGTGCCATGGCTATCTCATGTTCATGGGATGTATGACATTCCAGTAGGATGAGAGCAGCCTACAGGCTGGGGGAAAAATGGCCTCTTTTCTTCTTAGTTACTTGAACGTCTTCACTCGGGAAGAGCCTGAACATATTTAGTGCATCACACAACATCTGGACTAAGTTGACCATTTACCATATGATTAAGGATGGAAAAAGAAACATCAATGTTGCTGCCATTTCAGGTGATTTTGGATGAAAGGTTAAGTTTATTCTGATTTTATGATCTGATCCTAAATTGATCCTGGATCTTGCAGAAGAACACTTTCATATTACAGCTTATTCACAAGACCTCTGTGTAGCTAGGGAGAAACTTATGGGACTGCTGTTAAAAAATCATAAAACTGGACATTGGAGGAGAAGTTTATGTGATCAGAGTAACAAAAACAATGTAAATAAAAATAAACAGCCAGAATAATAAAGCCTAAAAGCCATAACCAACATGACAGTATTTCCCCCCTGTTTGGAAGAAACAGGAAAGCAAATATTATGCCAGCAGTGGGCCACGTTCCAGGCACTGAAACCTGTGAATAATTTCCGTTGCCACCAGTGAAATTACTGTTGTGTTTCAGTGAACAAATTATTTTTAAAGGCCAGAAATATGATCTTATAATGCCATATAACATGTTTGCCATACCATGCTATCTATTTTTCTGAAACAAGTACTGGATATGATGTGTAGTAAGCCCTCCTGAAAGAAGAGCTAAACTAACATGATTGCTTCTGAATATTTACTTTATAATACACTGTTAGTTCAAAGGCTTGCAAGGATATCACCTTATCTTATCTTTCTGTAGGAAGATAAGCATAACCAAAGAGGTATGTGTAGTACATACAGGCAGAATACTAACTTCACCAAAGACAGGTCAAATGAGTTCCAAAATAAGTTTTAGGTCTATCTTGTGGTCTAATAATTAATCACAGATAGAATTTTTCTCTGTAACTGAGAGGACTGAAGTCTCATAAGTTTTCTTCGTGGAACTAAGAAAAAGAAATTGATACACTTAAGAAATTCAGAAATTCATGTGAGGACTCAAATATCTAGGATTATGTGTACATGATAACAGTGGTCCTTCTTTTTCCTACTGAGAGTTGATTTGGAAGTACCAAACCATCTTCCTTCTACTTTTGCATACTACCTAAGTATGGCTGGAATTTTTTTAGGAAAATTTTTTAGGAACAGTTAAAGCAAACTTACATCAGTAATAGCCTGTAGATAGATCAGCGATAGTATCACTGATCTTGACATAGGGCTAAACCAAATAATCAAAACATTCTTTTCACTACTCTGTGATCTCAAATCTTATTCCTAGAGCTATATAAAGTCTGGACTCAAGGTTATGTTTTGAGACACGATCAGGACAGAAAAGGCACACTGGCGTACTTCGTCATCTTTCATGTTCAGCTGACACAAAGAGCTTGGCTGCCATATTATTCCAGCTTATTATGTTTTCTTGCTGCGTCTGAAATGTGCAACTTTTCCTGAAGTGTGTCTCATCTCTAAAATAAAAGAGAAAAGAAATTGCACATAGGAATCCTTCCATTTTATTTAACAAATTGCCAACTTTGTAGTTTAGTCCAGTAAGTCTTGTTCATCTCTTCCTAATGTGCCACAGTTGTATGACTGCCTAATACTGCTGAACTAAGACAGCAGCAGGAGCAGCGTGTGCAATGCCAGAGCTCCTTTGCATCATTAGAGACGCTTCATGAAACAAATGTCATTAACTTGTGAGGAAAGGAAGCAAAACTGACAAACCCTCATTGACAAACTTCCCTCCATTTGTTCATCAGTCTTTATTAAGGAGCAGATTTAATATCAACATCCTTGTATGAGACAAGCCGTTGGAGTCTTTCACCATGAAAATTAATGCTGTTTAAAATTAAACTTGCCTTTGGGTTTCATTTAAAAATTAACATGGTAATCCATGTAGGCTATGTTGTGAAGCCTAAATGAGCACCAGATAATAGAAATAATGAGACACGGGAGGAGGCAGGAGGGGCCTAGTCCCTTCATGCAGCAAAGCGTTAATTAAGGTAACCACTGCTCACAAGTCACAGAATTTGCTTCTTTTCTTTTTCCTCTGTGTTGCACAACGTGAAAAACTGCACAACAGTGATGTGACAGCAGAAATTGGGGTCTTTCCGCACAGATTATTCACTTAGATTAACTGGAACTAAATATTAAATAATTAGTTGCTTGAAACGAATGTATAATTCATTTCCATAGCTGACTGCAATAAAAGAATAAGCAGTAAATGCATCCAATGACATTTTACAGGTACCTTTGAATAGCTACTTCAGAAAGCCAAAGCACAGTGAAGAGATTCCCATTAAAAGAGCATATCTGTTTAAGGAGTGGTACACTGTTGCCATGAAATTATCCATTTCTATAAACCCTGCAGTATTGACTTGTTTCTGAAACAGTAAAGTGAAAAAGTGGGCTCTACCTATTACTTTAAAAGTAAGAATTTGTATCTAGTTGATCTCTTGCATTTCTAATTTATTCTATAATTCTATTTTAATTTTAGCATTTCAAAGATATGTAACTTATCTTGTGTTCATGCAACCCATTGTTTCTAGACTGTTACCTTACTATTTTTTCAAATGTGATGAAAACTACTTTCTCATTCATTGATATTCTGAGGACTTTCCCATGAAAGTTCCTCTTTCCTCTCCTTTCTTCTTTCATATTAGAGCTTAAGAGAAACATTCCCTGCTCCAGGTTGCCATCTCTGTGCTAGAAAATCTGGGTTGGAATTGGCTGAATGGCACAAAGTTTTACGTCATGGGCATCCAGGTAGATGGAAAGAAACTTATCCAAGCACCAAAGAGATTCCCTAGCTGATAGCAGACTGAGTATAGGGTAATAAGAATAGTAACTCAAAAACCTGATGGGGTCATTTTTTGTTTCAAGTTGTTATCTCCTTCATATATCTCCTTCATATGGCTTTTGGCTAACCTTTTCTTTTGGAAGCAATTAATTTCCCCTGGAATTATACTTATGTGCACAGAAAACTGTCTTTCTAGAATACTTATGTGCACATTATGATTTAAAATTACTAGATTTTTTTTTTCCCCTAACATACTATCTAGGGTTTTGCAGGGAAATGAATAGGTCACATTTTGCCCAAATGACCATTATCAACAGGAAATGGATGCTACACTGAAAATATACATAGGAAATGTAAACAAGATACCTGCATTTTACAGATGCTTCCAAGAGACCACACATATGTGGGGGGGAAGAAAAAAAGAAAAAAACTTTTAACTTGTAAATTGTTTAGATACTTGAATGGAAGAGAAGCTGCCTACAAATCCCTTAGGGTCCTCTCCAACTCTAGGGAACATTTTTCTTTCCAGAATGAATACCACAATAATATGCTGGAAAGCTGTAATTAAACACCATTCCTTCTTCCACGTTTTGATTTTCATGAGAAGAGAGCTCATGTCTGCAAGGCAAAGGGGACTCATGACAAAGATGCCATTTCTAATATGGAAGATGAAAAACCGGAATTCTAAAACAATCTTAATGCATATGCACACCACCACACGTACCTGAAGAGTGTGATCCAGAGAGGTTACAGAAGCACAGAACCACAGAATCCCAGAATGGCTGAGGCTGGAAGGGACCTCTGGAGATCACGTAGTCCGGCCTCCCTGCTCAAGGAGGCTCTCCTGGAACAAATTGCACAGGTTCACATCCAGATGGCTCTTAATTATCTCTAAGGATGGAGGCTCCACAACTGCCCTGTGCAGCCTCTTTCAGCTCCCAGTCCCCCTCACAGTAAATAAGCTTTTTCCTTATGTTCTGATAGAACATCCTGTGTTTCAGTGTGCGCCCATTGCCTCTCCTCCTACCGCCGGACACTGAGAAGAGACTGTCATCCTATTTGCATCCTCCTTTCAGACTTCATGAGAGTCCCCTCTGCCCATCTCCTCAGCCTGTCCAGATCCCTCACAGCCCTCTGGGGTATCAGGCACCCTTTCCTGTTTTGTATCACCATCAAGCTGGCTGAGGAGGCATATGTTCCTTCACTCAGGTCACCGATGAATAAGTTGAACAAGACTGGGCCCAGTACTAGCCCCTGGGTGACACTGCAAGCTACAGGTCTCCAACTGGACCTTGCACCACAGATCACAACCCTCTGAGCTCTGCCTTTTCTCAATCCAGTTCTCGATTAGCCTCCAAATGGACCACCATAACACACAGTGAAAAGAGCAAGGTGCAGAGAAAATGTTCTTTTTTTCACTCCATCTGTACATCCTTGGCCTACCAGAAACCTGCTCCAAGCAGAAATGATATATTAAAATATGTGAACAGGCTCTCAGTTTCTAAGGCTACTCACACACATGAATATTAAACTGAGAAACTGATTATTCTGAATTCTGACAGGAGATAGACAGTAAACATGAAATATCGGACTATGAAATGCATGGTTAAGTGCATGGAGTAACACTAGGTACAAAGT
This sequence comes from Nothocercus julius, assembly GCA_013398735.1. Classification (NCBI taxonomy): domain Eukaryota; kingdom Metazoa; phylum Chordata; class Aves; order Tinamiformes; family Tinamidae; genus Nothocercus; species Nothocercus julius. The sequence continues at coordinate 2,194,692 of VZSV01000017.1, forward strand.
GCACACTGAACACAGCAGCTATGCACAATGTTTTGCCTTTTGAAAAGTAATTCAGTAAACAGTAAGTTAATTAACAAAACGAAACAGAAAATGCAGTGTAACTGCCCTTCAGTAGCAGGCAGAGACAAAACATATGAACAAAGTGGATTTGTCTTAATGTGACAAGAGAAAATGCAGTTTTCTGAGCAGGTTATAAATCTGGCTTCTGCCTTTGTCCTTTCGAGAAGCAAGATATTTTTTGATTTATGTTCAGCCAGAATGGAATGCTCTGTCTTGTGGAAAATTGGACAGGAAGGGTTTAAAGTCTTCTAATTAAATTCCTTACGCCAGCTTATCTCTCTAAGGTGCTTGCATGCGCATCCAAGGGAACGAAACCCCCTCCGAAGCAGGGTACCCCCTAGTTATCCAAGATGCACGTGTTCTGCGAGACATGGAAGGAGTCCCGTGGGAGATGGATAGGTAACCAATTCACAGCTCCTCTTCATGAGAACTGTGCATTTTCCTTCTCTCACTTGCATAGTCTTCCCTAATGCTTTATATTTTCCATTTTATTTTTTGATCCCCAAATCCTCCTGTTCTCTTTGTCCCTCATGTCTTCTCCACCTCAGTGCTTCTGTCACTTCACAGATGGACCCTATCCTCACTCTTAGCAAGAGCAGATCTGCTCTGCCACCAAGACATGGTTGGGACTCGTGTAACACAGCTTTCTTTGGCTCTGAAACTTGATGGAGCAAGGAGGATTGCCCCGAGTCCCGCAGGCAGCATTGGCAGCATGGCACCGGGTGCGGGGCTGCTGCTCACCGCCCTGAGTTCCCTTTTGCTGCAAAGAGTTTTGGGGGCTGCTCCAGGACAACTGTGAGAGCAGCAGATATCAAATCTGTGCCCAAAAGAGAGGTGGTCATAACTGCTGCTGTAACAGTGATTGTACTTGTAGTTTATCCCCTTTTTGTCCCTTTTTATGCTGACAGAGCACTGTAAACCCACCTTGTTGTGAATAAGTATCAGTGAGAATTCGAATCCACATTTCTTTCCCTACCTTGCTGCCCCTCTAAGCACCCTCTGCTCTCTCTTCCACGGCCATTAACTGTAAGCAAGTTGCTATTGGACTGCTTGGGGATCTGGGATGTATTTTACAAGATTAAGATATTTCTGAAAAACTTGCAATCAGGGTATAAGCAATTAGAGGCCACTTAAATTCCTGGCAGAGCTGAGGGCTCCTGCTCTAGTTTAGTGCTGGCAGATGCAAATAAGGCTTTGGAAGGATCACTGTAAGTCACTCAGACTGATATAGTCCTTTCATTCCCTCACAATACATTCAAAGCCACATGAAAATCGGTCTCATGTGATATCAGTAGCCAGCCAAATCTCTGTCCCTGGATTTCTTCATTTATGGTAGAAATCACATACAATTTACACAAGAGAAAGAAAAGGCAATGCAAAGCAATGTTGTCCAAGTGGACACGGCAGGAAAGTTCTGTTAACATTCTGCAGGAGCCGTGACTGCCCTGAGCTTACACCTTCGGAGCCTGCCATTTCTCAGCCTAATTAACTAATCCTGTTGTACAGTCCATGTAAGGCATAAGGCAATTAACATTTGCATCATAAATAAACAATTAGGGAATGTTTTGATTTCTGGTTACACTTCTCGCCATTCAACCTGCACTGCAGCTTCTGCCTACTAGAGATTTGGTCTTTAAAACACTTCCCAGTTCATTACCTAGTACCTACTGCTTCCCCTAGCAATGTATCTTCTATAGAAAAGAAATGATAACTAGCTGCCACTTCACTGCTGTAACAGGCAAATAAGTCGAACTGCCAACATACCTAATTCTTTGGTGACTCTTGTCACTAATGCTGCTATTTAATTTTGCCAAATTCTCAAAAAGTTCCTGTTTTATTCTGGAGTTTCATTGTTGTAACTAAGAGCAAAATCTCTGAGACTGAGCGCAGATTTACTCCATGCTATTGCTAGATAATATTTGTCCAGGCTCTGAAAATGTTAAGTTCTACATTCTTGATATCTATTCTCCTTATTAATATTTCTTCTAGAAAGATTATCTGAAAATACTATTGATTTTATATATTTCTATTGAACAGCCATTTTGTTAAGGACAAGTACAAGATTTCTGAGAAAGATATAGAGGTGCTTACCAGTGATGATCTCAGGGCATTTTTGTGGCTCTGATAATGACTGTCCCTTTGATTAAGGCCATAATTTCTTAATGGATATCTATAAAACTACTTATAATTTACAGGGCCCATAGGTTAATCATTATTGCACCAGAAAGTCAGAAAAAGATGAATCGTGGAATCAGTCAGGCTGATGTTAATGACAGTAATAACTGATATTAATGACTAGTTAATTATTAGTTAGTGACATCTACCCAGGCAGTTAAAGGCAGCAACTTCATAATTGTGTCTCAGTAAGTAGTTTCCTGTGCTCATGCAAGTGAAATTATCAAGGCCAGTAAAGTCCTCCACAGGTTAATCTGCAGACTTCTCACGGTCACCTTTCAGTACAAAGATGTCAATTAAATAGATCTGACTGGACATGAAAGGAAGACAGTTTTTAAGATCTGTAGACATTAAAAATACCTGTAGAACAAGCCAGTGTTACAAGTATCTAAGGGTAAAAACAACTTGTAAGTGCTTTAAGGAGAATTGAATGCTGAACAACTAAAAGAGGACTAAATCAGAAATATATTATTATGTAATCTTTTCAATGTATTCAGGTAGATAAATTATATCAATATTTTCTATCTTAAGCTATTATTTTATGATTATTAAATGGGACCCATGGCAAATATCTGTCATACTAAGTCATCTTTAGCCAGGCATATGTTAAAAGAACTCAGCAAACCTCACTGATTCAATAATTCTCCATTGACTCCAACTTGGATACTGTAATTCACCACTCTCCTTAATAACAAGTGTAGTTTCCATTATTTTTACTGTTATTCATGTTACAGTAGTCTGAAAAATTCTAGGATGATGCTAGCAAAGAATAGGAATGATCTAGGAAAAAAATATTCATTCAGGTAAGAAATGACTTAGATGTGAGTAATAAATCTGAAGGAGAAAGCAGAATTTGCCAGCAGCTAATACTTGGTACATAATATTAAAAAAAAAAATGAAGAAAATACCTTACAGTTTCCTATCAACAAATTATAGACATACAGAGCTAACCGAATTAGATAAGTGAACATCTTAGCATATTTGTCCCTGGGAGAAAATCTTATTTCCTTTTTCAGGAGTTATATGATATGAAAGTAGTCTGAGCAATAAAATGGCAGAATTCCCAGTGGACGATGATATTTTCGGTGAGAAGGCTCCACTGTAAATCATAGCCGTTGCAGATTGCTCTGTGTTTGTGCTTATTCTCCACGAGCCATGTACACCCTGGAAGTGGCTTGTATTTTCAATGCAAATTGCCAAGCCTGTGACTTTCAGCTCAAGCAAATATGAGGAGCTGTTTTGTAATCATTATTCAAAGCCATTTTCGCATAGTAGCTTTCTTTTCTTACTAAGTACTTACCCACACTTCTTCATAAATAGGAAAACAATATGAAAGGTACCCATCTGCACTTGTATGATTTGTATTTCAAGGCCCTTTTAATTGGTTTACTGAGTCTGGCTAAGTGAATAGGGAGTACATTTACAGCCATCTGAAAAATTCCCTGTATTCTGCACTCTTTTAAGAGATTACAGAGTCTGCAGTCCGTTTTGTAAAATCCAGTGCTTGTGGGAAAGCGGGTGGGAAGAGGGGCTGTTCCTGCGGCCAGTGTCGCAGCCTGGCAGGTGCTACACAATAGCACCTTTGTGAGAAGAACAAAGTCTTTTCCAGGAGGTCAGAGAGGAAGAAGTCAATAATAAATACCAATGATATTTGATCCAGTAGATAACAAGCTATCAGGCCACAGATAACAAAATGTTTCATATACAAAATAAACACTATGATTGCATTCCAGGACTGGGAACTTCAAAGATTGGTATGTCTGAAATTTGTCCTCCATTCAGTAAATTTATTTCAAAGGCCAATCCAGTTTGACTCTGAAACTGGAACAAACAAGATAAAAAAGCAGCCACTATGTTGTTTTTTAAAGCAGTAAGTACTGTGCAGTGCACACACAAATGTAGCGTTCAGAACGTCCACTGACAAGGTTTTATTTTGTCTCCGATTTTTCTTATGAGGACGAAATGGTGAAATTATGGTATTCCACCTTGTTAAACAGTTATTCTGTATCTTATTTCCCTTCACTGTCAGTATCTCCGTGGCCTGAGGCACTTTATCAGTATCCAAAATAAAATATAAAAGAATTGCTGCCTTAATCTCAGCAACTGAAATGCTGAGCTTCTATTAGAGTATGCTGACTCTATGCTACAAGGTCACTCTAATTTTCTTTCCATGTCCCTGCAGTCTGTAATGCCAAATACATTGCTAGGGAATATTAAACTTCAAAAAAGCATTAGACTGACAAAGATTTTGGTTATGAGATTCTTCAACAAACTGCCAGTGCCAGAAATGAGAATTTAATCTTTTAAATGAAAATAAGAATCTGCAAAGGAGCTGGTCTAGACTTTGAAAAACTTCTTATTACTTAAAATATTTTTGAAACCAATTCAAAAATGCAGGCAGCCAAAGATTTTAACTCATTTAGTATACGCTGACTATGTCTTTCTTTTTATGTATATTATGTTTGTTCCATAAGTAAATCTTGGTCCAAAATCTACTTATATAAGAAAAAAAAAGAAAAAGGAAAAAATCCAATTGATTTTAAAGACTTTGGGATGAAACTGTAGCCCAAGAAGACACTTAAGCATCTACTTCCATCACGGATTATTCCCAGCATAGTCAAAGGGACTACTCAAATTCAACCTGAAATGCAATTTTCGTACTGAACTGGTTCTTATGTAGACACAACGGGTTCCTTTGTTAATGAGAAAAATGCAAATTAAGTGCATTACACAGAATAGCTGGTACATTACTTTGAAAACTGATCTATTCTCTTTAAAAACTCTTCCTTAAAATTCCTTAACTCCTAAAATCCCTAATTCCTTAAAAAACAGTCCTCAGATAAAACAAAAAATAAATCCAAAGATTTTGACCTTAATTGGCTCATATTTTAAGGCTGTCCCAGGACAGTGAGACTCCTGTGTTTTACAAGTACGTAACAGAGAGCAGAACTGACCCTTTTATCTTAAATTAAGTCTAAGAGAGTGACAAATAAGATAGCTTTTTAAATAACATGATCAGCATTCACAGTAGCCTGAAACTCCAGCCTGCCAGAAATAGTCATCGTCTGGAAGCCTTTGAGTATGGTGATTCCAAGAATGCTTCCCCCTCTTTATCACCGTGCCCGATATACAGCTACAATCAACACTGGAGATATTGCAAATTATATTATTTATTAGCTTCCTGTTATATATATTTGGACTCTTTTAATTCCTGGGGCTTATCCTATTTCTTTGAAATCCGGAAATTAGGCTGTATAGCTAGAGGAACTTGATTTACAGATGGCACCAGGTTTATTTTCATAGACTGTACAAGAAGCAGTTCAATTGCTAACTGCTAATTCCCTCTGCCAATAAATTCTTATCACTTGACCCCTTCAATCATAAATTGCTTATCGGACTAGTCCTACTTTATCCTATCACCACTCAGAAAATAACATACTATTTCTTTCTTTTCTTTGCCCTCATTCTCCATTATGCCTCATAAGGAGTCTAAGAAGACAAGACAGCCGTTTCCAAATATCTAGTGTTACCTCCTAGTCTGTAAGAAAATAGGCATCACATTTGCAAAGGAAAACTAAAAACTAAGTTGATTGCAGAAAATAATATAAATTACTATTCTGAATTTCATGGTTGTATATAAAAATAATCAAAACAGAAAATTAAGTGCTTTACTCTTATAGGGAAAATATTCCTTTGAGTATGTATAAGTACAATTTACCCCTTATGAAGATAATGGGAAATTAGGATTAATCAAATAATGGATATGTTGGTTAATAAGGTCCCTACAAGAAGTGAAAAGGGTGCTGCCAGAAAATTTCAAGTGGCTGTACACAGAAACAACCGGCAACCAGGAGAACATATCAGAGTCATCCCTACAAAACCCAATTCTACACTAGAACTAGCCCAAAAATGTTGCAGCAAAAGTGCAGGGACAGATGAATTCAAAGAAATGCAGGAAGTCTGAGGAGTTATCAGGAGCTAAGGTTTTGTGAAAGCAACAACTTCTGGATTCATCTGACACAAAAAGAGTTTCGATCTGTCTCTGCAGGACCACATGTGAGGTCTTAAAGCCTGACTCACTCCGTGCTTGTGCTGCTACCCACCGCGAACACCTGCATCCATGGTAAGTTCTTGATCCACGTGAAGCCCAGCAGAAACTTTGACAGATGATCAAGATCTGTCAGAATATTTCTGTTCAATACCAAGCTATTCCATACTTCAGTTTGACATCTTGAGTAGCTGGTTCCTTAAACTGAGAAGGACCATTCAATTTTATCCACTTTTTAATTTTTTTTTTATCAGTTTAATCCACAAAGAAATCTATCTGACAGAATGAAGAAAATACAAGAAATGTTACATACGGACATGTCTCATTTTATTAACAAAGACTGATTTTTATAGCTGAGATTTTCAAAATAACCTGAATGAGCTACAACCTTTGTTAATTTGACTTGGAATAAATTTAGCTATTTTCCGCATTTCTCTCTCCCTTCCCTCATTTTTCACAATATTATTATTCTACACCTCTCTTCATTTGAGTTAGCAGAGAGTGCTTTTTCTTAGTGTGTTACAGAGGTGAACATCAGAGACTGAAATAATTTGATCTAGAAGCAATTTTCGAGGTGAACTTCTACAAAACACCTCATCCTTGGCCTGTGAACTCTTTATCCTGGGGAAATCAGATCAGGGCTGAAAATGGGAGTCCTGACATACTGCAAATTTGGAAATGACAGGGGAAGTGTGTGGAGAACTAGCTGGGAGTGACAAGAGAGGTGTGATGCTTAGACAATCCATTAACCAAAAGCGATGCTGTATTGTCCTGTGCTTTGATCTGTCAAGTTATTTGATGACAAAGGTTGAAGACAAGATTTGCAAGGGCTCCCGCACTCAAAATGTAAATTTTCAGGACTTTAAATGGGATTGGTGGTTAAGCTAATATCGTCAAAAATCCCAGCACTCCTATCCTTCTCTTTTGGATCACGCTCACGCTTACTCTCTGGTGGTGTAAACTGTATTGTGAGATTTGGTTTTTCTATCTCTATGAAACAGTGGATTTATTAGGAATATTAAACTATCTTAGTTTGCACAGAGCTCCAGAGTGTGTCTTCTTGCTGTTGCCCTCGTGGTCACCATGCAGTGCTATTAGCACAATTTCTTTATGTCTCTTTGAAGCTCAGTGGTGCAGAATCCAGGCTGTAAGGGCTGCCGTGCCTTGGAGCGGGGCTGTCTTTGCCTTTCAATTATTTTGGAACGGGAGCTTGGTTACTGAAGCAGTTTTTTGTATCTACTGCCACCCTTTAAAGTCAGGTGGAATTAAGAGTTTTTTT
>VZSV01000017.1:2208464-2221266 GCA_013398735.1 Nothocercus julius
CGGCAGGAAATGTCATACAGTAAAACAGTAAAAAATCAGAAAGCACCTAATCAAATTGAGTAAACTGAAGTACAATTGCTATTTTCTTTACTGAACTCTTTTTAATACCATTGCTATGGAATATAGACTTCTACTACAGTGCAGTTGCGCATGTGTGCATTCTCATTAACATCAGTGGTGTGGTAGACATAAAACATATACATTCATATTGGTCCAACACCAAAAACTTCAGGTTCAGATAATTGTTCAGGTCTTCATATCACCATGAAATTCTTCTTGAAATGCCAAGCATTATTTCTAATCTTTGTATTTTTTGAGAACATTTCTTCTTTAGGATTCATGATGCTTCTTAGTCTCACACTGCCAGGAAATTATGCATCTTATTCTCCATTTTAAGCTAAAATCACAATTGAAAATACTAATAATCAAACTCAGGACTAATCTCCATAAATTTCACTATAACTTGCTTATGTTATGCTGTTGTCACTGTCCCTTTAGCTACTTATTATCCACTTCACAATACTTATCCTAATCATCATTATCTCTACTTCTCTAACTAATAATTCCCTACTAAGCATCAAAAGTTTGACTGGCTTCCAAGTAGATTAGATCTAGATTAGACCTATTTCCTTTGCCTAGAAAAGCAATTATCTCCTCATTGAAGGATATAGGGTTATCCTGGCACAATCTGTCTTTGTGGAACCCATGTTGCATTTTATGACATTGTCTCTTTACCTCTGTGCCTTTATTCTTCCCCTATTGTTAACCTTAGTTCAGACCAGCCTGGCACACCCTTAGTTACATGGATTACCCTTTCTTCCTTGCTTGTAAAGGAATGTGTAAAATCTAACATTTGTCATTTGCATGGGCTCTTCTCAAACTCAATGGACATAGTGAATATCTTTGCTAGAGAAGCTGCAATTTCATATGTCACTGCTCTTAAAATTGCTGGAATGATGACAGTTCCTCTCAGTTTTCATACATGACGGACTTCGTGTTCTATCTTGACAACAAGTGGTAATTTCTGTCCCCTATCTTCCCTGTCACCCTGTTGAAAATTGAGCTATAGTCTCAGATCACACTTGGATCTTTCTTTATCCCATATTCACTACACCATGATTTCATGATTTTAATGAGAAAGGGTGCATTTTGACTTTGGACAATTCTTCTTTACTCTAAAATTACTGAATTTTAAATCATCACCCCTATTTTCCATTCCTTCTAGGCTCTCTGATTACTCCCTGTCTCCTCCTATTTATCTATGCCTGTATGCATTCGCTCATCTTTGTTGTAATCTAGTTCCATGTAGTTTCTGCCCCTTTGATTTTTATTTAATTTTTTTTTTCCTAATGAAATGTGTGAGTTCTCTTTCTGGTTTAACCTAAGTAGAAAATTATCTTATAAAAGACTGCTTTTGAATCAGAATCTTTAAGGGCTATTTGTGTTTATCCTTCTATTTAAAGTGAATTAGCTTATGATAATTCATTACAAGGCTATTTACCAAAGTCAAGGATATGCAGTCTTCAATAACCAGATATGATTCTCTCTGGTAAATAAATCTGTTGGTCCCTGAATCCAAGACAATAGAAAACTTAAATTCTTTGTACCATTTGTTGTCCCATTTATATCTGGGAAGTTAAGTCCCTCATAGTGACAGTTTCTGGTAGTATTTTCCAGATGTTTCCTACATGTAAATATGAACTTGCAGTTTTGTGTTAGGCCCCATTTACTGTTTCCCCCTACACCTTCCAATACACATAATATTTTTTCCATCCTTTCTTAGGAACCAAAACATCAATAAGCTGTTCCTGCTTATTTCTTTAATGTTATTCCATTCTAAAAGTGTACCTTATCCTTTATTTCTTTCTGAAAAAAATACCTCGTCTTGAAGGGCATGTTCCTCTGTTTTCTTCTTCTCCCTGATCATTTACCTTTTGCTATTCAACTTCATACTGTGCATCAGTATTATAAGCTTCCACATTTTTTTCTGCATTACTTATGCTGGAATTTTAAAATTTCATTTTTTGTAGCCATATCAAAAAATTTATTTGCAAAAAAAATTGCAATTTTAACTTTCACCTACTTGACTACTGCTTTCATATCTATCATTCACTACTAAGCAATTAACTGGCAACTGGTTTCATTATTATTTTTAGTGGTGAATAGCATTTTTCCCTTCTTATTTCTCCCTGCTCTCCAGTATCCTTTTATCCATTGTTTGCATTGTCATTTACTTTATTCATTTTTATCTTGTAGTTCAGTTAAAGCTCAGCTTCATTCTTTTAAAACAACTGACAGACTATAAGTTAAAACAAGTTACTCCCAAGATTCTCAGTACTTTTTAGCCTGATGATCTTCTTATCACTTGTACTGGCCGCAGCAGTAGAAAGTTAATAGCAGCAGTAGAACTAATCCATCAAGAGAAGAATACTTTCCACCTGATAACGTCTCCCAACTTTCCTTATAGCATCAGTTGCCAGAGTTAGCCTCTGATCTTTGTACTTTGTCTCAACTTAGATCTTTTTATTACTATTTTTGCAAGTGTTCTGCAGGATATAACTCAAGAGCAGATAGTCTAGCATTTTCCCTACCCTGGAATAATCATCTTTGAACTGTTCCAGATGAACTGCGGGAATGCAGCATTTGTGGTTTCAAGCTCTGTAGCACGTTGGATATTCACGTTTGCACAGACTCTCGCGAAGCACCTCTAGGGGAGTGCAGACCTCTGAGCCTCTTCCCTCACTTCACCCTCCGTCCTTCAGGCCACGTTGCTCCCTGGTTGGGACCTAGAACTTGGCCTAACGGCTTTTTGGCATTGGAATAAATCTCCTTTCCTCCGCAGATCCCTGATTTACATGGGAAGGAAACAGCACGAGGGCTCTAAGACATTGCTGTTACATACTCAGCTATACACAGAGCTTTAGGTAAAGATATGGACAAGAGGTAAAATATTTCTGCTTCAAATAAGGGGAATTCTCTGTAGAGACTGAAATATGCAGGGTGGACAGATGTGTCCCCGGCTCAGTTTAAGGTTGCGGATTGTATACCCTGAAGCATCCAAAATCATCTCTAGCTCTCTCCTTCCTGCTCCTTGACCTTGTTTTCTCTAAAGTAAAGAATAAAATATACGAACACTTGGTCAAAAAAAATGGATAGAACATAGCCACTTTATTTGATGTTCTCAGGTAGTTTGTGACTATTTGATGTTCTCAGGTAGTTTGTGAGTATCGTACTGCCAAAATCCTACAACATATAAAATTGACTATGAGTACTTCATAGTTATCAATTGTGTTACTGGGGCCAGAAAAAAAAAAAAAATGCTGAGGGGACTGATGGACTCGGAGTTTCCTTTAAAGATGCAGGTTTGAATTTGATGAATTTGCCCTTATTTAAGACAAGCAGGGTGTGTGTTTTCAACCAAAGCTGACGTTATATAGCATCTGCTACATTTAAAACTGTGGCTCCTGTTGCCTTCAGCTGCCATTAGGGAGCTCAAAGATACTTGTTCAAAACCGGCCACCTTCTCAAGGTAAGCAATCAGAAACCAAGAAACACATAGTTTGTGGCCAGCTGTGAAAGCTTTAGCAGAGGTTTATTCTCCAAGGTGGCATGGACTGAGTTAATCATAATAACATGCTTTTTTTTTTTTCCTGCAGTATTTCCTCATTCACTGTGCATATTCCAACATCTGCAGCAAATGACAGATCCAGGCCACAGCAACCTTCTTTATTACACAACCTTTTCTCAAACTGAGAACACCCCATCTTAGACACTGAATGAAGTATGGTTCCCTAAGGAAAAAAAAGCGTGCTATTATGTACTAAAAATACTCTTTTCCTTAATATGTACCATTATTAATAATAAATATATATTTACTAATGATAATGATAATAATAATATGTATTTATTATTAGCAACAATTTATAGCAATAATTTATTATTACTAACAATCCACAGCTGGAAATATTGAATCACTATGGAGACCACCGATACTCCATAGTAATGGAGTGATTCAGGACTGGTGCCATCTGTCCCAAGTTCAAGGAGACAGTGAGTTTTTATTGACACAGGTTTTTCTGCCAGCTCCTCTACAACAGTACGTGTTGAGCTTTCACTCTTCCAAGCCTTGGGTTCTCATCTAAGTCCCATCACCTCCACTACAAACATTATTCTTTGAATTCCTCAGATGTATTCCCCAATGCAGTTCCAAATTACCTATATATACTATATACATATGTATAAACTAGATACATATCTATAGATACATATCTATATATGGGGGATATATATGTATGCCCTCCTGCGTCCCTTCCAGATCAATGTTCAGTGCTCAAGACGTAAGAAATCTCTGCTAAGCAAAGGCTTTTCCTTCCTTTTTTTTTTTTTTTTCCAAAACCTTCTGGTTTATCGTGATTTGAGTTTTTAGTCGTAGAATTACCAGCTGCCAAGTATCAGTTGGTAGCTTCAAACTATGTTAGCTATTTAATTTCTTTCCTTAGCATGTCCTTCCTTCCCTATTATTTATTAACGTGAACAAAACAACATACTTTGCCTCATTTTAAGAGATGACTGTCTTGTTTTGGCAAAAAAATCTGTAATACAGATTTCTGTTGCCTCTAAGCAGACACTATGGAACACTTAAGCCTAAATATCTAATGTTTGGCAAATTTAAAGGCAGCAAAAGTCATCATTTTCTGATGAAACATTAACAAGCATAGCTATTGACCTGGTTTGGTCTAGATTGGTGTATTCTGTGTTAGCCAAGTAGCACAAAGCTCCCGGCAGAGCCAGGCAGCTCCATGACACTTTAGCTTTCGTAGGTGGCTTGTGCTGGCCTGGCTGCTGTTGCTGCTGCTGCATTTGCAGCTTTGACAGCCTCTTAGGCTGCTGCGGGGACCCTGCGGTGACGCCTATGCAGAACAGCCTCTGAGCTTTGGTAGTATCAAATGAAGCCCGAGGCAACACATCTGCACATTTTTTTTTCTTAAACTTTATCTGCAAATGCAATAGCACTTTATTATTTTAGATACACAGAGGCCTTGTGCCTCTTTCATTTAGTGATCTTTGGCTTTAAAGCTTAAGTCTTTCTCCACGCAGATTTTCTTTACATACAAGGGGAAGATTTTTGTTGTTGTTGTTGTTGTTGTTAGTGGTGTTTTTTTCTTTTTAATTAAACCAATTAGCAAATTATGTCTAATGAAAAAAAAAAAAAGCATCATTTAAAAAATACAGCCTAATTTTCTCCCATTAACCAAATTTAGAAAAACAGTTTGGAAAAGGTTTGGTTGCTTGTAATTGAGCAAATTGGCTTAGGGTAAATTGGCAGCAGCACTAACTGATAGATGTTTTCACTTGGCCCTCAAATAAGCTGAGTGGTGTGGAAAAGTGTTGGACCTCTGAAGGACTGAGCAAATCATGTGAGCTGTGTGAAAGGATGCTGCTGAGGCCAGGAGGTAACTGGAGCTGAAATGCGGTAAAACCGGACACTGGTGCTGTAAGAATTTAGATATCTAATGTAGAGATATCTACATTAATTAAAAAAAAAAAGAAAGAAAAAAAGAATGACTAGGTATATTTACCTTCCCATTAGTGAGTACAGCAGTTAATACATTATAGGTAAAAATTATTGGCAAAGGGTTTATAAGTAAAAGTGGAGAGTGCAGAGGAATTAAAGATCCTCCAGCAGGTGGATCCTAGAATAAGTGTTATAGCAAGCGTCCTGATGCTAATATAGAGGACACAGGAATCTTCCCTCTGGAAAAAGGCTACTATAATCTCCTTTACTATTCTACAGTCTCATTTGCATACGATCTCCGTGGAACATCTTCCATTTAAACTTGGAAGAATACAACAAAAATAATACTACTTCAGGGGTGGGAAACTAAATGGAAAAAAAAGGATGAATAATTTATTCTAATACGTGACATTTTATCCCAACCAAAATCATTACAGTTGAAAGCATTAAAAAGATACTGTGAATTTATAATGCTTCTTAAAATGGATATAATATATGCAGTTAAGCTTTGCTAGCCACACATTTTATAAAAGTAATTATCAATTTATTTAAATTGTGTCTTTGAATGCATAGCTTAAATCTGCATTCACCTAGTGAATCTGCAAAAGTCTGTAGAAGAAGAAGGGGTCATGGGAAGTCACATTGCTCACCAGATGCTGACAGTCCTGGCTGCTGTTTTTGGCCATGTTCCACGTGAGTGCGACCAGGTACAGAAGTGATGCTGTACTTCTGCACTGGAGCAAGGCGGTGGTGGTGGTCTGACACAGGGGAAATGCAGCAGTGTTCCGTCCCTTCTTTGGGAATACATCCCTCCATCCCTACAATAACGATACGGACAGCCTCACTGGCAGTAACGGAGCGGTGATTCACTCTCTGCCTTCCTGGGCAAAGAGTGGTGAGAGCTTTGCCTCTTTCCCCTAAGTTCAAGCGGCAGCTTGCATGCCTTGCTGGTGCTACTTGCTGGTCCTTGGGATTTTCTACTTGCAGTCACTTTCATTACTTTACTTGCTAAATATAATGCAATTTTCATCTCTTCTCCTTTAAATGTGAAATAAATAATATTTTCTTCACATCCTTCGCATTTCAGTAGAAAGATAAACTATAGTAAACAAGCTATCTCCTTTTTCTGTAGACTCTATATTGTTACTGCAAGCAAACATTTCATGTAATCTTAAATTAGCCCAGAAAAGAATGAAAATATGCTTTATTTTCTTTCTTGAACAACAACTTTTCCTAAAATAGCGACAGTATAAGTATAAGGAAACTATGTTCAGTAGCAGCTCTCAAAGAGCTTTGGCTAATTGCTGAAATAAAATGACAACTAAAACTTCCTACATTAAAGAAGCCACTAGCAAGTAGATCGATTGCTGCATTATTCACATCCCTTTTAACAGAAACCGGCATGGAGAAGAAAGGCCTTCATGAAATGTATGGTCTGAACCCTAAAAAATGACCTATTGTAGATTTTACAGATAAATATAAGCAGTACCAAAACATAATAATGATTCTAATATAAAGATATAAAATCCTATTCTGCACCTACCTTTTTTACAGAATGACAAATGAATCTAGCAAGTGGCAGCCTGGAATAGACAGGCTACAGGTGTGGTGGTCCTTCCTCTACTGCACCGCGTCTGCAGCCCCCATCCGCACGCAGGGAAGGAGTCTCTGGAGGGGGCCGTGCCCGCGGCCCGGCCGAGGAGCTGGTGCCACCTGCGTCGGCAGAGCCTCTGCCAAAGGCTCCTTCAGCAGCTGCTCTCAGGCTGGGCAAAACCTTCCTCACAGATGGTGGAGAGGGAAGTTTGGGAAGGGAAATAAGAGGATGGGGCACTTCCACCATGGCTGGGAACAACGTTGGTTCTGGTGCAATTAAACAGAATAATCTTATGTGAAGCGGGTCTCCTTGATGTGGGATGGGGAGCTGCCAGGCCACTTAGACCGTGAATGTGCCTGTGAATGGGGGCATTTTCAGCAGAAAAGCTGAAGATAAAATGAGCTACTAGCTTTGGTGCAGTAACAAAAGGTATATATTTGCCAAGCAATCCCATCATAAACACTTCAAAAGGGGCTTTGTGTTATCCTATCGATGAAGCTGGACACGCTGTTTTGCCTGTGTATTTACCTGAGGTCTCAAATGAAGCACCTGCTTTGACATCGTAATTTTCCTTCGTTCAAGACATGATGGGGGAAGTCACTTTGGGGCACTTCAAGGCCTGTTTCCTATTTGGGGAAGTCTGGCCATTACCCCTTAAGACTTTCCCATCAGAATTTCATAAAACCCATTGTAACTGAGCTTGCTGCCTTTCAGTACAGCCTCACTTGGCCTATATAATCTAACTTTCTCCATATGGCTGATCAGCTCTTGTGCGGCTCCCTTCGAGCTAGAGCCACTTGCCATGACAGGAGGTGAGCGTGGGTTGGAAGAAGCCTCACTGTCTGCGCAGCATGAACGAAACTTCAGATCAGAAGATGAAATGAGCTCGTTTGAAGAGAAAGCCACAGAACCACATGTATTTGGTCTTGCCCAGAAAGTCAGCAAAGTTTTTGCAAGTTCCTTTCCATTATAGTCTGCCTTAGCTTTCCAGGCAGATGCTCTAGATAGGTCTGAATCCAGAAATAAAGCAAAATGCAGGTTCTTGAAGTCATTAATATCTAAGTACATCACAAAGCTTTGAGTCATACAGAATGCCATATGAATAACTCATAGTATTTGCTTTTTTAAATTTGTTAGCTTGTTCTAGACTAAGAAGAGGTGAATTTTATTAAAAGGCCAATGATTCTTAAATCTGAAGTGAAAAGAAAATGTCATGTAGAACATTAATGAAGTTTAGGGACAAATGGGATAAAAAGAATAAGAAAAAAAAATCATGTTTAATTGATTGCCCATTTGTTATGCATGAAATGTATTCAGAGACTGTAATGAAATTTTCACTATCTCAGATGGACAGCACCAACTCAGGAATTAATGAAATTGCACATAGCTTCAGCAAAGTACTAATAGTTATAACTCAATATATCAGTTGCCTAGTGACCTGATTGATTTTCAAAGTAAGAAAAAAGGCAACAAACCCTGTATTGTGCATTATGCAGAAGTGAAATGTGTACATAAAGTATTACCTTAGCAGACTGGTATGTGCAGTTCAGCCAAATTCTTCATTAATTACCCTTGTAGTGAACAGGAAACCAACATCTTTACTATAACAACTAGAGAGATTGTGGGATTTTTTCCACTAGCTCTTACAGGGATGAATACTGCCTACAGTGTTGTTTAAAATGCTTAGACTGACTTCATGATTCTAACATTAAGAATAGCATGATAAATACTTAAAAGTACACTCGTTGCCAAATTAAAAATAAATTGAATATAGCTACTGTAATGCCAAGTTATTAAATATTTATAAGAAAGCATGAAAAGGGTTTCCATTTTTACACTCACTGTCACAGTATTTTTAAAAGTCAGTATAATCTGAATAAGGATTTAGAGAATATCTAAAGATTCTCTCTTAGGGTGATATATAACAAAAAGATCTGTGTTAACATTTATTATATTAAATGAAATAAAATTCTAAACTAAGGATTCATACAGTGAGTTTACTGTTGACTTCCTCCTTCATCATCTGTCTTATTAAAGTGGTGCAAAGCTTAGTAATGAAGTCAGCATACGATTATATTTAGAGCTTGTGATCCTTCCAGCTTTGCAAGGTTTTCTTTCCATTTGTGATCAAGAATGGAAATGATACGGACCTCCTAACATGCCCCAGGCTTCTCTCTTTTTCCTTTACTCCAGAACCCTTTTTCCTCCTCCGAGTCCTTTACCACAAGCAGCAGAAAAAAAATGTGCAGGCCAAGTGTTGCGCCGAGGTTTTGTGCGTGGGGTTTGGAGGGGTATTGAAGCCGGTTCCGGACAGTGCTTGTTCCTATTAGACTGTTTTTAGCTGACATTCCTTCAACGCCTCACAGCGCTTGGGATTGTTCCCAGGGCACAAGGCACAGGGAGTCTCAGCTTAACACACACGTCCATGGGCAATGTTTGCATTGCTGTCCACGCAAGCTCTCGAGGACTTTTGCCTTTAAAATCAAGCGTTTTGCTTACCTGGGCAGGCTTTAACCCAAATCATTCACCCTCTCCTATAAAAACATAGTATCTATTGGGAGACTTCAAGCCTGTGGAAGATAAAAATGCCATTCTGATAAAAAAATAGTTGATTTGCTGTCAGTTGTGTTTGTGCACAGGAATTATGTGAGCAAAACCTCATCTTCTAATCCATTTTGTAGAATTCCGAATTCAGAAAAGTGCATTATTATTAAAGTGCCCCTTCAGTGCAGCATAGGATGCTATAACCACTTGTAGGAATAGTTAAATCTATATTTAAATGATTTATTGTTTTTAAAAATGGATGACAGATGTGAAAATGAGAGATGCTTATTGTGATGAGTTCTAATGTAGGCACCAAGACAGCTTTCATCAGCTACTTTGTGCTTTGCATTATGCCATTGAGCTGAAAGCTGATTTTTGTACTTTGACATAAAATGAGGCTTGAAATATGTTTTCAATATTAACTATCTATAAATTCCACCACACTGGTCTTATTTTGATTGTGATGAGACCGTCTTACAGTTGCAATTAATATAAATTTATAGATTACTTTCTCATTTTGATTCTCTTTTATTTCCTCCAGGAATTCAGAGCAATGATGGATAGTCACTTCAGAATGTACTCAGTTTTCTGAACTGTAAACACTGTTTTCCAGTGAGTCAGAGACTGAAGTTAGTTGTAGGAGGTTTTATCTGGACCACTTGGTTTTTAATTTACTACATTTTTCTGAAAAACAAACAAAAAAAATAGACCTATTTAATACTCATGCTGAATAGGCAAAATCATTAGTTAGGTTCAAGATGCCTTCTCTATTTTTCATAGTGTTATAAAACAAGGGAATGATTAGTTTCCTAACAAAATGACAATCATACAGGCCAACGAGAGAATCCACTTATTGAGAGAATTCATCTGGCTTCAGAGAAAACTTATGTGGGTAAGACTGACATTACCCAACTTTCAGTCAGACTGAGCCTGTTCTGCCCATGTCTTGGGCAATGTATTTAAAATAAAGGCTTACGGTTTGATCAGCCCTAGTTCCACCTTCTGTAACTTTTGCTTTGTTTGGCCCAAACTCTTCATGCCAAACTCACTGTTGTGAGTTCAAAAGACATTTTCTGAAACAGGTGACATTTTCAAAAGATGGAACATTAAAGGTCTTTGGTTCCCAGATCAGTTTAAAAACTTAGTTGAAAAAAAAAAACAACAAAAAAAAGGCTCCAGGTTCACCTTCAGAAACGCTTCCTTGGGAAGGTCAGGAGCTCTGATGTTTGTGCTAGGTGCCCAAGAGGGCCTGTCTTCATAGTATCCTGCATTACAGCCCCATCCACACAGCATTACCACCCATTTTTAGTTAACTGGATGTATATGATGAATTTTCCACTGTATGCTCTTAGAAGTTAAAGTCTTATGTGGCATTCTGTGTTTCTACCAAGAGTGGCCTCAGGCTTCCCAGCAGTAGGCAAATTTGAATTCTGCTATCCCAAAAGTACAGATAGAACAATGTGCCCATGGGACAGGAAAAAATATTTTTATGACAGCAAATGTGCTTGAGATGGAAAGTAAGATGAGAGGGGAGAGCATCTCCGGGCAGACTGCAAGGCACTAGCGCGTTTGGGGATAACGAGAGGGGAACTGGGAGAAGTCAATGGGGACTGTGGAAGTTGATGAAGGGAGAGAAAATACTGGGATTTTGGAGACTGAGGTAGGTCTTCAGGCAGAGAGGTCTGCATTTGGAGGGATTGAAGGTGAAAATAAGGGATGTTTGAAAGACTTTGAAGTGCAAGGAGTAAATGGAGATCATTTTCCCATCCACTCCCTCAATAACCTTTTACCCTGCCCTCTTTACACCCCATCAGCTGAGCTGGTCTGATCTTTCCTCAATCCACATCCCTTTCTGACATCCTGCTTCCTCTTATCCCTGAAGCTCAGATTTCTGCATAACAAATAGGAAAGCTAAGCTGAAATGATTCATGCCAAGTGGGATATCAGGCAGGGAATCAGATCTATTCCTTCTGCTCTGGCTGGGGAAGGTGAGGGGAAGAGCAGAAGGAAAAAAACTTTCAGAAAATAGCCTTTGACCACACATCTATTCTGCCTCCCCAGGACCTCTCTCTGGCTGTAATCCTCAAGTTAGCACTCTCCAGGATATCTGCTGGTATCCTAAAAACAGGGGAGGGTCATGCGGTGTCTCCCCTGACAATCTATTCGGCTAAGCAATAACTACTTTTTGCTAGGTCTACAGGCAGCACTATTCCCCGGTGCTGAAGTTGCAACTCTGTTACTGACAATTTAGACAAGTTGAAAATCTTGTGCAAGAAATTAGAAATACAAATTACCAGGGGTCAAGTTCTTCTAATTCTTTTTTTTCTTTCTTTCTTTTTTTTTTTTTTTTCCTTTTTTTCCCCTGTTTGACTCACATGCTTAGGTTAGCTTTTCTCAAAATCAGAGCAGGAAAAAATATCGTGGACCAGCATGAAGTTCCTTTGCTATATGAGACCCTATTTATTTTCTGTAATGACATATGAAGAGGTACGTGTCGTCTCACTCTAGTTCGAACAAGCCACTGCAAATGTCTCCTATGCAAAGCTAGAAGGCCCTGGGCTTCCTGTATGAAGATAACAAGACATCCTATACTATAATAATGATAATAACACCTAGAAAACATATATACATATATATAGATATATAGATCTAGCAGATAGGAGATGTGTCTCACCATTCCAAATAATGTAGCACATTTTGTCCCAGTGAACTCTTCCTGCAGGAGGATAATTAATTTCCCTGGAAATCTAGTGGCTATCCCGTCTCTAAGGTAACTGGTGAATAGTTTGGGATTATTTATGTTTCTGGAAAGCAGAATGACAGCATAGAAAGTCTTTTTTTTGGTATACTTCAGTGCTTGCATAACATGCACCTCCCTGGGTAGATGAGCATGTAATTCAATGTCCTTGGAAGACAACAAGGACATTATTCATGAAGAAAAGGATTCAGAAAATTCAAACTCATGTTGTGAGTTCAAAAGACATTTTCTAAAACATGTGACATTTTCAAAACATGCAACATTAAAGATCTTTGGTTCCCAGATCTGTTCAAAAACTTAGTTGAAAAAAACAAAAAAAACCCACAGAACAACAGAAAAACAACAACAACAACAAAATCCTCCTTTCAGAGATCTTTTTTTTAGTTAAAAA
>VZSV01000017.1:2221791-2302193 GCA_013398735.1 Nothocercus julius
TTTTTTTTTTAGGGGGGGCTCTATATTGTAGGGGCGGGTAGTTATTTGCATCAGCCTATATCTGGGAGGGGGCACCAGGCTGGCAGGACTTGAAATTCTTGACCCTGGATGGAGTCGTGTATCATGGCAGCTGATGAGCCATCTCTGCCACCTCTGCCCTCAGATGCTATTTTCTTTGTTTCTTTTATTTCAATCAAAGAAGCTGGCACACAGTTTTCCCACGGAGAACAGAACGTGCGCAAGCTCACAGGAGATTTACATTATATGCATGCCAGTTTCTTAATGAAAGGGAACTCGCTGCTCTGCCCTTAAGCATTCCATATTTTCTCTTGTGTACCAAAGCTGTTTTGTGCCTTCGGGGTGGAAGTCACAGCTTCTGCACCACAAAATCAAGCTGTGCTTTTTCAGAGAGAGAGAGATCTGCTCTGAAGCAGTTTTCCTGCAGTAGAAAAATAACGTCGTGCTCTTCTTGTATCATTCTCTCTGCTTACTGTTTATTTAGTTCATATGTTTGTTTTCCCATATTTACCATTGAAATATATATGCCTCGGGTAACACAACTGCATCCATGATTTCCTCAGGCTTCTGTGGGACCTTATCATAATTCTGTTCCCTTTTGAAAAAGATCTGGACAACAAAATTCCATTAAAATTCTATCCTATCAGTACAAGGTACCTTGACTACAGGTTGGTAATTTTATTTTACAATAGCATTCAAAGAATTTAACATCCTAACCTAGCCTTATAACTTTGCCAAATTTAAATTAATCTACCTGGACACACTTGTAAATGATAAATGTAGTAAGGTGTAGACAGACTGTGATGAAAAGCAGAAAAAGGAGATGTGCTGGTTTCTATCTGTACATGTTTCTGTTGTTTTTAATGCTTCTCAAATCTAAAAGCACAACTCAGTCTTGCCTTTGGACTTGATAATAAAATATAGTCCAAAACCTCCCGCTTGAATACAAAAGTCTCAGTAAAATGATTTAATTAAACTTAATTGACTCTCATAAACTTAAAGGCATTCAATCCAGGAAGGCAGCTTTACAGTTTTCACCAGCCCCTGTTCTCATCCCTTTTTGCAAAACTTTTCTGGAAAATATCCACTGACCCGAGGTGTGCTACAAACCTTGTACAGAGAAAGCATTTTCAGGGAAAAAGCAAGCAAACAAACAAAAGCACAGTTCTTTTATGAGCTTCCAAGAAGAAATTATAAAATGTGCAAAAATGATTTCTCAGCTAGAAGAAAAAACAAACTGATGGTGCCTTTATTAGTAAGAGGCTCTTTTAAAATAGCACTTGCAAATGGAAGGGTGATAGATGCCTTGGAAGTGCTAATGGTGAGCGGAAGATAAATAGATGCCTTGTGGCACACATGGACACTCAGGACCAGATAGGCTCTTATTCATTGGTCTCCCTCCAGAAGGTGGCTTGTTGAATAAAGGGGAAATAGTGCCGCTGTGTTCAACAAAGTTTTAATATATGAATGAACATACAACTTTAATAGCTGCAGCTGCCGATCCATGGCTGAAACGGCATACGAACTTCATGCAAGAAGAATTTAGACACACGAAATATTAACGAAGATTTTAAGATGGCTATACCTTTTCAAACAGTGCGCAGTTTACAACTGGGTTGTTGAAAACTATTTCCCACATAATTTCGAGCTCCTAAATTAAAATAAATATGCTTTATTTAAAATGCATGAAATCCATGGATAACAGTCTACAAATTTACTCCAGATGCATACCAACTGCTAGAATAAGCATTTCAGAATACGTTTTTACATAATACACTTATCTGTTTCATTTGGCTAGACCTATAAACTCAATGCACTCCCAGCATAAACAGGTTGTTAAATACATTTAAGGATTTTAGAACGAACACCAGAGCTGCAGTTATCATTAAAATGAAGTGCCGATGTTGGAGGGAGGCCACACAGAAGTGTTTACCCGGTACGGCCCTAGAATTTCAATTCTTTCCTTCACTTCGGCTCCGGAGCGCGGACGGCTCTGATGAGTCAGATTGAAACCCATCACTGGAAGATCAAATATTGAATGCATGCACAACTCCATTTGAACATGCATATTTTTTCCACACAATGAGAAGATCCTATACTGTTAAACGGTAGGTGCTGTATTGTTAAACCGATGTGTTTTACCTTTGCTTTTCTGGTGTGTTTTACTGACTGCTGGACTAATGTTAGATCTCCAGCACAGGGCCACACACACATCCCTGAGCTGTCAGTAATGTTCGGTTACCTGCATGCAAAGTATCCTGTCCTTCCTTTGAATGTTCCAGACCACAATATCGAGATAAACTCTGGCTCCTTCAGCGCCATAAGGGAAGAGAGCAGATGAGATGGTGCAAAGCACCAAGAATACAAAACAGCGTGAGTTGACTGCCAGTGTTGATCATCTTCTTCTTTTAAAAATGGTGTTTCTGCTTCATTTCACAGATTATTTCTAAAACTGTCATGTTAATTGATTCCTGAATATGCTACTTAATGAAGCTTAGTCAAATATTTTCTACAAATGACAAGTTTGAGTGAAAAAACACCCAAGAGAATGATATAATAAATTTTAAAAGGATCATTTACTCGACTGAAAAATATCACATGCAAACATGTGAACATATGGACTTAAGGACAAACAATTTCCTTTATCTTTGATTTCTTTGGTACATAAAGAAGGATGCAAGACAGATGCAAATAATTGTCCTTAGCTCCTCTATTCCATTCTGCACTCAGGTCAGTCCCACAGCTATAATCTGACACAGCTGATGGTTCAGCTTTGTTTGCATAGTCTCCGGATTGCTCTGCCTCAGTCTTAATGTGGGAATTAACTGTGCTCTGGGATTTACTACGCCTTATCCTGCTTAGCCCACTTAGTAAGCAGTGTTCCTTGTAAATCGTCAGATTATCAGAAAACCTCCAAGCGGAAAGCTCATTTTTCAAATGCCTATCCTATATTATACCATTATATATATTGTATAAAACAGAAAACAGTATACAGGCTGCAAGAAAGAGAAAACTGCAGATCAGCAAGAGGAAAAGTCTGCCAATAACACCAACTCTGCAGGAAGAGGAGTTGCCTTTGCTGTCTCAAGACTTAGGACTCCCTCTATACTAATCTTTAGGGTCGGAAAAGGTCTTGACCCTCTTTCTATATCTGAACATTTTTATAGGGCCTATTTTCTACTGCTACTGTGCCAGGTCCAACAGAGCTAATTCTTTGATTTTTTTTACTATTTTTCTGCTTCTTCTCACTTTTTATTAGGAACCAAATGACTTGTTTTAACTATAGACCCCAGGAAATACCAAGAAATTCTTCAGATAAATAGTAAAATTAGCAGCTTTCCAAGGTAAAAAAAAAAAAAAGTATACACATAACTAAAAAAAAAAAATAATAAATAAACAAACTCCGTAAACATTTACTGTATCGTAAAGATTCAGTAAAAGTCAGTCACATCTATTAGGAAAGATACGCAAGAAGCAGGGGGCTGCTCACCTTTACAAAATCCTGGTGGAATGGGGAGTTCAATGTGAAAAGAGAAGGGAAGGAAAGACAAAAAGAAAGAGAAAGAAAAAGGGAAGTGGAAAGGGAAGAGGAAGAGAGAAAGGAAAAGGAAAATGGGAGGAAAAAAGATAGGATTTTAACTTCCAGAGACCTGCCACCTGTAAGAACTGATGCTGTCCATCTGCTTTTACAAATCACCTCAGGATATAACCCAGAAGAGTAGCCTTCTTTTAGCAAACTGTGAGCTGAGAGATACCTGGGCTATCTTGTGTGATAGAAATCTGCTGCATTTAATTAATATTTGCCAATCAATAACTTTTATATTTGGAACATAAAGTTTTTTAAAAAGTATAATTTCTATACACTTAATCAATAGTTTATGTTTGTTAAGCTGACTTCCTTGAGAGGGTATGCAAACCTATTCTCTGGAGAACTAGCACAGATATTAGCATTGCTCTGCTTTTTCACTAGTTTTTTTTCAAGAGCTTTTATATTATTCCTTGTCCTAGTAAAATGTATTCAATTCCATATCTTTAAGAGTCAGTTCATCTATATAATTCTTTTTGCAGTTGCTTACAGTGCTTTTGGCTTCCTGACCTCCAGGCACTTCTCATGCACCGTAAAATAAATCTCACAATGAGATTAAATGAAAATGAAGCAATCATCAGACGACAGAATCCAACTTATTTTCTTGCTTGCTTTGACACTCCAGGTGTGGCAGAAAAACATGAGAGAACTGCAATTTAAAGGTTAATTTCCTTAAGAAGGCCTGTGGGTTTATCATAACATCTAGAGATCTGTTTCAATTACTGAAACAAATAGACTTTAAAGTGGCTGAATGCACACAGTATATTTGGTTTTGCTAAAATATGAAGAGTGAAAAATTGCCTCTCTATTATCCTTCTGATGAAAATGCACTACTGTCTTCTTTATAAAATGTTTCCTGATCGCATGCTGTGAACTTTCTGATCACTTTGTCTTTAAATTCAGAGTAAATAAAAGTGTTCACTTGAGCATATGGCTGAGAATTATAATAACTTGCTTTAGAATCTTATTAAAAGTGATTCATTTTGACATGGTCATACATTGAGAGGACTACCAAAAGAGGAAGGAGAAGACTGAGAGGAAAAGTTGAGACAGAAGTGTTGGCACTGATATGGACCAAAAAAAAAAAAAAAAAGAAAGAAAAAAAAGATGATTTTGCAGGCCTTTTATATTTGGCAAATTCCTAAAGGTACAAAATAATTATGGATGTATCAATCCTCTTTCCTGCTCCTTAAATTAACCAGTTACAGTGGAAATTTCCATAGGCACAAGCAACAGTTTCAGTATTTCTTGATTAAAGTTGAGATGAAAATACACACTTTCTATTCTTTTGAGATTTTGTGAAAACTTCAAAACTCTTTAAAACACCTGAGCAGGCAATCTTTAGATTGTGACACTCTTTAAGCTGAAGTGTCTGTTCTCCCACTCAGAACGATAATTCTTCTTAGAAGTTACGAAGCTTGAATTGCACTCAATCTTCCCACACTGTGAAGCAACTTATTATTCAGTGAACTGCACCGAAGCTTATAAAGGATGAAATTAAAATAGGCGGAGTTGGTAAACATTTAGGAGGGTTATATCCTTAACTGAAGTAAATGTTGAAATTTTTTTTGTGGTTGGCAAATGGTAAATAGTGGTAAATCATTTTAATTTTCACAGTGTAAAATCATTTTACAGGGATTGCGGAATTGACCTTTGGATGGAAAGGAGAGATTCCAGACAATGAACACCTTTATTTTTGCATATTGTTCCATACGCAGCCAGAGCAAAACAAACACGTAGTTGTCAGCAACTCTTTAATTTTTGTTAAGTAAACTTTAAATCTTGTCAAGTACCAAATGGCCGCTGGCTCTTCTTAATATTGTTTGTGAGAGCATAAAGGGACTGCGCAATAGCATTAGTCCTCTTCTGTGCTTACTAATAATGTCCTGGCAAAGTGGGTGCATATATTTCTTATGGACAAGTATACATTATTCTCCATCCTTTGAGTTCTTTGCTAATATCATCAATGACGATATAAAATTCCATTAACTTCAAATGCTGTTTTTCTGTGATATGGACACTAGTCACAAGGAACTTAGCTGAGACTAACAACTTATTTAGCATAGGTCACTGAGCAACTACCAAACACTCAAAAGTCCCAGTGATTGCAGACTGACTGCAGAAGATTCAGAGCAGTGACTTAGAGGTGAAAGACTTCATAAACCATTTCCATTCCACTAACCCATCCTGTCTCCTCCTCTGCTCTTTTTCATTATATTTGACATTTTTTAGATTTAATCTTGGTTCCAGACTAGTAGCTTGTAGCTGTGGGCTGAGGAGATGAGATTTTCCTGAGTTAGAAAACATATTAAAAAAGGAAAAATATGAAAGATATGCAGAAGATGCAGGCTATACAGAGTTTAATATAGTTAGTTGCTACGCACAGCCAGTTTCAGTGAGGAGTTCAGTTTTTGATGCTGGTCCTGAAATGTGAGCCAGGTCAGTGCTGAGCTTCCAGTCCCTCCAGCAACTGCAATTTCTGTGTGATGGGCCAGGTGACTCTGACACTGCAGAAAGGAGAGGACAGAAGTGTGGGAAAGGGATGATACAGATCCCATTTGGTGCAGAAGGGACCTTAGGTCCTCAGTCCGCTCCCCTCTCGTTTTGGTTCTACAGATGTGAAGGCTGTCATCTCCAAAGCCATCCAGAGCGATGCATGGACATATACAAGCAAACTTTAGATGTAACAGACAAAAACTTAATGCAGAAGTAAAAATATATAAATTTTTGTTATTTTTATTTCATCTTTTAAAACACCATGTGCCTGCGCCCCTAAATTACGATCACGTGTGATAAACAGACACCATCCTAGACAACAGATTAACTTCTCTGTCATATGGCACTCAGAATAATTCAGTGGGTGACAAGCTAAGTCCATACTTACCCCTAAAAACAAAACGGGAAGCCCAGCCTGCCATTTCAGTAGTGCATTTGCTGGCAGAGCACCAGCAAAGCAGTCGAAAATGCTTAAGAAAAGCAATTAATCAGACAGCTTGTTTATTGGCACAGAGATCTCCTCACTGCTATACAGCGTTTGTGTGGATGTGGCTCTACAATTTGCTAAATTCTCTCTGAATGTCTATAGGTACACATATAGTCATAATATATGCTTATACCATACATGCACAAACTCATGCCTGACCTGCGCCTGGTCTCTGCTAAGGGACAAGAACTGGCTGTGGCCCCACAAATCACCAAGCGGACCCTGCTCACTTCTATTCTCCAACTCACCCCAAGACTGTAGTGGCCAATGGCTCAGAGTCTATTTAAGTCTCCACTTCTGAGAAAACGCTGTAATAAAAGATGAAAACAGAAGTGATTTGTGTTTGTTTTGAAGGGATGAATTGTATTTTGAAGTTTTCTCCAGCTGACATTTCACCATAGTTGAGGTGGAGAACATGAATGTTAAAATATGTATATTTTCCATGGATCAGCAGACCTGAGTTTCAAAATAAAATCAATAAACTTTCTTACAATATGAAAGATTTCTTCTTAGATTTTTTTCCCCTGCATCCTCTGGCAGTGCTATGAAAGGCAGAGTGTGCACCCAGTGCTGTGACCCGGCACAGTACTGACGCAATCTCATATTTCCATTACGAAAAGATCTTTCAAAACATGTCTTATAAGGAATTATAAGGTTATAAGTCTATAAGAAAGATTCTTCACTGTGAACACCAAGTATCACAGGTATGCTCAGGGATTAAATAGCCCCCTCTGAGTTAGATTTCTAGCTATTTCCTTTTTCTTATTATTATCTTCTTTCTTTTTTTTTTCTCCTCTCTTTTTCACATTTTTTTTGAGTCAAGAAGCATGCGTATTGAGCAAAAAGAAGAAATTAATGCTGCCTGAAGATTAAGCGCTAAGGAAAAACAGACAGAAAACCCAATAACTCCTAGAACAACTACTGCTTAAGTTGGCTAGAAGAGGAACTTATCTGTAAAGCTGATTTATGGATTGAGAGAGTTGCTGAGCTATTCTCTCCCTTGCAACCATTGTTTTCTGCTTCCAAACCCAAGATCAATCAACATTATGTGTATTACAGATTGATCAAGATAGTACTGTGTGAAATTCCCAACTTTTCTCATTTGACCTTATGATTTGATTTGGGATTCATCTAATCTCTAACTCTTGCATTTCAGTGGTTACCTATTAGTCATGCGTATACAAGCCCAAACTGAGAGAATGATTTAGGAGCTATTGTTATCACTGGTTGAGGAACAGAGAGGAATCTTTCATGCCTCTGTCTGAGTGGGCTATCTGTCATGCAATATTTCCCTTACAGAAATCTGAAATTTAATTGGCTCTGTCAGTGTACCTCATTATATACTGATGGATGAAACCAGTAGTGCCTTTGGAAAGGATAAAAGGTGATAAAAGACATATTTTTGTGTTCAAAACTATGAAAATATGTGCATTTCCATATGTATCAGCCATCTTTACTTTTCAAATGCATACTCTAAAATGTACCTTTCCCTGAGATTGGAAGTGATGTGAATTACTTAAAAAGAAATGGCCTTCTAATTATAATATGGCAATAGCAACAAAATGGCTTATACTCTTATAGTGAATAAGTTGTAGCAGTAACTGGTTATCTCAGCCCTAATAATACCACTGTGTTCCTTCGTGTCATACAGTGGGTTCACGGCACCTTCTGAGAGATGAGCACATGCTGACACCAAAAGCTTTTTGGCCAAAGCAGCAAGTCTGAGCTTGCCTCCGTATAGTTGCATTAGCACTGGGTTCGTCTGGCCCTGAAGCATGCATGACCAGGACATTTCTTTCTAAGGAACTGAACAGTTTTCCAGAAATACTAGTAACTATTTCTGTAAGTATAATTGATATATTGACTGAAATTGAGGTCCCTTTGACACCAGTGGCAAAACTCCTAGCGAAATCAGGAAAGAAAAAATTCACCAAATTCTACCGAATTAAAGCAGAGCAGTAGGAAGCAGAAATGTTTTACGTTTTCCTCTGTGTATTTAACAGACCGTTAAACATCAATAGTTGCAGAACTCCCAGTAGTTTCAATAGAAGAAATGCTGTTAAAACTGAGACAAGCCTTTCTGAGCATGTTAAGTGAAAGAGAGCTATATAGCAAAATGTTTTATTTCAATGAAAAATGTACCTGTGCTATGTTGTTTCCCCCAGATCTATCCTAGAAATTAGCCGAAAGTTTACTAGTTACCTTGGGAAAACGTACCTCGTGAAAATAAAACCTGTCACATTGGGGTCAATTTTCTAGCGCATAGCACTTAACATCGCTGGTCATAAATAGCACAGCACATAATATGAAAAAAGTTTGGAATAATTTGCATTTATTCCTATAGCTTTTTAAAAGGAATGTCATAAGCACAGTCCTTATAGATAAAATAGTATAGAGGGTGAGTGGAATATCAGAATGAGTATTTCAGAAAGTAGACAGCTGACCTAGCACTTAGTCTTTTGGACAAGAACTCCAGCAGTTTCTAGAAACTGAGAATGGAAAACCATCTGCAAAATAATGCAGAGTGCCTACTAAGAGATAGTCAGATGAACTATTCACCTGAAAAATGTAGTCCTAAGTTGATTTCTGGACAAAAGCAATTAAAAAATAAGGTCATGAAAGAGAATCTGAAAAATTTGCATTAGCTTGTCAGGCTATCAGTCTGTTTGATGGTTCCAGTCACAGGAGATAATGATGTTTCTAAGAAGAATCAGTCAATAATTAAGATTTTTAAATTTTATTGTTACAACAGGTATTATTCAGTATTTTACAATTCTGTGAGATATCAGATAGATAATTTCTAAGCCAAGTGTCAAATTATACTCAAAATAGTAAGCTTATGGTGACCGCATACAAAATCTGTTGCCTTGTGCCAGATATATATTTTTTCTTTAATTAAGTTAAACTCATGGAGTGCTTGCAGGGACAAATGGCATCCCACAGACAGTCCTAAAGACTGAGTTTACATATGAACATGAAAACCCAAAGACGATGCAGTATCAGCTACTAAAAAGTTCATGATTGTAACAGACAGAAGGAGGGGGAGCAGGAAAAGAATGCACGAAGTGGGAAATGAAAGAAAGAAGAAGAATAGGTTTATCAGATGATAATCTTTACCTTGGGGGGAATTTTTGTTTTACTTTCACCTTGAAATGGAAAGCTTGAATTTTCCTGGTGCTGTCACAGTACTTAGCTTCACGAAGCAGTATGAAATAAGACACCATTTGCTGCATAATGTTAAATCACTCAAGGGCCAATCCCTTGGGACAAGGACAGCAGGAAGGTGAAAGAATATTTTGCAAACTAGAGGTCGGCATGCTCCTGATTTTGGTCCTGAAAAAGACAGAGGTACCTAGAAGCTTAATTGAAGAGCTTGTAATTACCCACTGTGCTCAGCATTGAATTAAAGTTTACAAAAGTGCCTGAGTTTCCTACACATCACTTGTAAATCTGGGCTCTGATTGTGGTCCAAACAGTATGTGAGAGCAACCAGATGGATTTGGGGGGGATAAACATGATGTCTCAATGGGGCCCCCAGTACCTGGAAGTCATCAGCTAAATGGGTAGACACTCAAGAGCTGGACTATTTGCCCTGTGAGGAGATGCTCCAGTAACAGGCTCCACTTAGCCTGCAAAAGGGATGGCTGGGTGGGAAATGATGTTCTCAGTAACCTGAAGGGTTTTCAGGGCAGACAGGGACAGATGCTTCTCATAGATGTGCAATGAGAGACTAAGAGGCAACAGCTGCTACAGGGGTATGTCTGAGTAGATACAAAACCATCAGAAACATTGGATGAGGACAGTCAACTCCTGGAAAAAGTCCCTGGAAAGGTTGTGTGATTTCCCTCCTTTGAGATGTTCAGCACTGAACTGGATAAGGCTCTGAGTAACCTCATCTAAGTTTGCAGTTAGCCCTATGATGAACATGGAGTTGGATCAGGTGACCTCCAGAGTCTCTCAATAATTCACAGTTTCTACAGATTTCTAACAGGAGAAACATTTTGTTATCCTTGTCCCTCTGCCGAAACCCTTTTCCTTATCCCTTACAGTTTTTGGAACTTCTGTTTCACAATTGCCTTTGGAGCCTTCCTTTCCTTGCAAAAGTTCAAGTAAAAACCTACTTTTTGTTGTTTCTTTTGGTGTTCCTTTTCTTTTTAGTTTCGAACTAAAAGAGCTTTCACCAAGACTATGTCATTAATCTACACGCTGTAAGTGCCTGGCTCAGGGCATGAATTACAATTGAACTGCAGCATTCTCCACTCCAGTACCTGTGCGGTTTTGTTTGAATGTAAGCTTTCTCATTACAGATACAGTAAAATTTGGGTTGCATTGTAGTACAAAATTGTGATTTGAAAACCATAAATCACACCAAGGAAATAAGACGATGTCATTTTTCTTTGGTCCTAAGATCAGTAAATTACTCCCATCATAAAAAAAAAAAAAAAAAAAAAAAAAAAGTGACTGTGATGTAGAAGCCTGGGCCATCTCCCTTATATATTTGCTTTTCACTCAAAGACTGGCAGGACTCTGTAATTAGAAATTAGTGTTAAAAGCAAATGTCCTGTGTGTGGTTAGGAAGGCATAATATGTTTACTAGAAAGCAAATTAGGGTGTTATTTTGTGGAACTGCAAGAAACATCAGTGTCACAACAGGTTTCTTTTTTTCCAGAGCTTTTTCTGCTTCACACTCATTGTAGAAATGTGGTTGAGATCAATTAAATTAAAGTTACAATTCCAAATTCCCACATTTGAGTTAAGACTCGAAGAAAAGAGAGGCCGACAATGGTGAGCATGAAGCCCAGGGGTTGCTTAAGCTTATGTTTTGTTATATGAACTTTCATTGTTACAGGACCTCAAAACTGTGCTCTTCCGATCATACTGTGTTTTATAAATTATGCAGAAATTAATTGTGTTAATAAAGTTTTGATTATAATGGCACATACTGGAGAAGAGAAATTGAGAATGAAAATATTAGGAAGTTAAAGATAAGATCAAATCAATCCAGCATAATTTGACTATTTCTAGGCAGAACATTTCTTTTTATGAGAATCATTTCTGTAATTATGATTTAAAAGTTATATCATACTGATTAAAATAAAAAACATGCATTGCTAAGCTAGACATCAACTATCCTCAAATGTCATTAACGTGAATTATACAATCTTCATATCTAACTCATTAACCTCTATTTCTTTTTGATTTGTCCTAGCTGTATCACTGGCTGTTAGAGATTTAAAATGATGTTTGAACCTCAGAATGCTTTGTTTTGTTCCTACTGAGGCATTTCAAATGTCCTCAGCAAGTCTCATGCCCTTTTCTGGCTAAAATGATGGTGAGTCACAAGAAATTTTTGAGCTGACTCTTCATTTAGCCAAGAGGACTCTAGGCATCATATGTCTATACTTTTCAGCCATATAAAGTAAATAAAGATATATTCAAGTATATGAAGTTAAATGACCTTGAAAAGTAAGATAGGCATTTATTAATCTCATTTAGAAAGACACAGAAAGGATTTTGTACATACTTTTCACTAGAGAATTTTTAGATTGACTAACTTCAGCAGACTCTAGTAGTCTTAGATCCAGAGATCAGATCTGGCTTTGCTAAATAATCCTAATAACTACATATGACAAGGGCAGTACTCGGCTTTTTTTATAGGTGTAAAGTATTGCTGCTTAAAAACGTAAATTTAGAGGAAGTTGCTTCTGTAGTTTTTCTCGACAACAAGATATCCTGCTTTCCCATATCTTGAAGAGACAGTTAATTTCTTGGATCTGTTCATTTGCTTCAAGGCAGCTAAAGTGGTTTTGCAACAGGAGTTGGGAGGCAATATTGGGAAATTACATTTGTTCTAATTTCTTATTTCCACTTTGATAATTCTACCCTTTTCTCTCTCAAGGCCACAGCTGTGAAAAATCCATCGTTCTTCTTCATTCCTTATTCATGGATTTGGATTAGCCCTCTGACTAGCAGTTTGAGAGAATGCTGAAGCAGAACTCTGAACATCCAAGATTTTGTATACGCAGTATATACAGGAAAGAGGTGGACAAAATTGATAAAGTTTATTTTTCTGCAAAAAGTAGAGAAATCCTCAATATTTTGTATTGTTTATTTAAATAAATAAAATGAAATAAACAATAAATTAATAATTTATTAAAACAAGAATATAATCATAATGCAATTATCAAAATAACAATAAGATAAATATATTGAAATAATTATACTGTACATATTACATATGTATTATAAAATATTTTAAAATATTTAAAAATATTTAAAAATAAAAAAGACTTAAAATTATTCTTGTATTACAATTATTTTGGCATTACTCACATACCAGTTTCATATGATCACACAAATATGCCCTCAATGCTATTGGTGCAATGCTATTAGACCCTCAATGGTCTATAGCATTTCATACATGAAACTATTTAACTCTTGTTTTGGTTTTTTGAGCTACCTTCATTTTGAAATTGCCTTAATTTGATTTTTGAAGATGTTGAAGTGCAAAGACCAATCATTACTTTCAACATTTTGAGTCCTCAAAATTGTCAGCATTGTAAAATCAGCACAGCACAGCTCAATCCCTTGTTAGATTACCTGATATATGGAAAGTGAATTTCAAACAACTTCCTCCAACTTGGTAAACAGAAAAATGACCTTTCCACTTAGTTTAGCTCTGATTTTCATTCTGACAATGGAATTGGTACGTGGGGATTTGTATCCACTATGTACAATTATCTTTTGTCATCAGCAATAAAGATCTGGCTGAAGTTTCAGAGTCTTGAATTTAAAATGATTTTTGGCTGTCATGGGAACATTCATTAATTTTAAAAACTGTATGGAGAAGTTGGATCTCACTAGTTTGACTCTCTGAGACTTTAGAGTATATATCTACAGTGCAATTTGTAGTGAGGCACCAAAAGCAGAAAAAAATCTCCATGCTATTCTCAGCTTTTTCCTGCGTTGGCTCCATTGCATTGTCTATGCAATAGATATATGTCTATATAAAACATGTGCCATGTTTAATAACAGTCATATGTATGCCATGTCCACTCAGTCTTTCATAATAAACCTTGTTGTGACTTTTTTTTTTATCTAAATGGGAAAATCTTAATATTTTACATCCTAAATTGTTCTTGGAGTGCATGACCAGGATTCTTTAACATAAAACTAAACTGGAAGAACACGTTTGAACATGCGTCTAGAAGAACATGTGTCTACCTTGTGCACTCTTCATGCTCTAGGTGACCCTGCGTGTGCAGGGGGGTTGGACTAGATGATCTCTAGAGGTCCCTTCCAACCTTAAGCATTCTATGATTCTATGATTCTATGAAATGAACCAGCTTGCAGTTATCTGGAGTTAAAAGAGTAAACAACAACAACAAAAAGCTGAAATATATACTAAGTCATTAACTTGCCACCAATGGAAGTATTTGCTAAAGCGCATGTAGCCAAATAACCTAATAACACAGACCTTGATAGCTTTTGTTAATTTGTTTTTACAGCAAAGTGCCAAGTAATATATTCCCACTGTCAGTCATTTAGCATGAGTGCCCAAGAGTCCACACTTCAACTGGCTGGGACTCACTGATGACCAGAAGCCACAAGCTGAACTGAATGGTCATCTGCGTATCAATTTTGCTTTCTTTGCCGTTGGGAAAAGACTGCTATAAGCAGTTACCATTGAAATATTTGACAGAATTTTAATGGCTGAACCAAAGCAGTGACTAAATTTTTCATATGCCTTGTGGTCTGCTTCTAAATATAGTCAGTTTTAGAAGTTAAGTTGCTTCTTTTCACAGAAATTTTCACTCATTTAATGAGTTGTAAAAGATACAACTTTTTTTTTTCTTTGACTTTGGTGATTAGTTTCTGGATTTCGACTTAACATTTTAGGAACTAAAACTGATGAATAAAGAATGAGATGGTTAAGTTTTGATAGTGTCTTCAGCCTTCAGGTTTGGAAAGAAAGACCAATATTCTGAGATTAACATACTACTAAATAATTTGAAAAGGAATAAAAGATTCTTCTGAAACTATTCTAAAAGTTCTAATGGAATATTTGTGTCATCGTGTTAGCTTCTGGTATAAAATACTGTTATTCGCCTGAATTATTGCATTTATGTCCTTTTTACTATTTTCTGCATTTGAAGCACTGACGTGATTTCAGATACACCCCAAATTTCAAACTGCACAAGTTTTGTTCATTTTGCAGAGAAACATAGAACATTCATGCCACATTTTAAATACAGGCCTCATGCCAGCATCATATATTTCAATTTAAAAACAATGAAAGGAAATCCTACATGATAAGTTTCTATAAAATATATAATTTAGCTGCATAAGCCAAGATCTTGAAAACATTCATAACTTATAATGGATATTTATCATTGAACATAGTTTTCCTTCGGTTTTGTTTTCTTTTGCACCTATTGGTTTCCATTAGATAATGACCATCCTCTACTCTTTCACAGTTCAAGGAGGAACTCAGGACTGCAATTTTAAACTAGCACTTCAGAATGTTTTCAGTAACCATTCCTGTTCTTATTACAAGCATTATCATGAGGATTGATTAATCTTCTGTCGTTCTCTGTCCTTGTTACCATCCTTGTTCTGAGAATAAGACATTAAACTTTTCATGTACTATATATTATGTACTTGCTGTACTTCATTAACCTTTCAGATCTTATGTATTTTAGTAGGTTGGTGATTTTATTCCCTTTTAAAGTTTGTCTGGGTAGTAGAAGGAAAGGGTAACGTAGGCAGCCAGTCAAATTTCAGAAAATTGACAAGGTCAATGTAATACACTTCTGCTTTGTGCAATATGTGGGAGCAAGTAAAGCTTAAATTTTAATGAAAATATTATCAGGAGGACAGGAAAATATGATATTGTAGTGAAAGAGAGTGACACAAAACACTTTTTGATTCCTGATTAAAATGATGGTTTCACACCATGGGACGGTTTCCTAGACTTAACTGGTGCCTTGGGTTCTCATTAGTAGCAAAAATATCTCCTCCTTTGCATCAGTTCATTTTGGATGAGCCCTTTGCTTAGAGCTACTCTTACTAAAGATACTTGACAAGAGAAACGCTAAATGTAATGAAAGGAAAAAAATGAATTTAGAATGCCCTTTTTAATGCCATAAAGTTAAGTTTGGTCACTAGTGATACTTTGTCCGCATGAAAAGTTTAACTTGCTCTTGATCTTCCAAAAGATCATTAAAATAGTTAGATTTGTGCCTAAAGGCCCCTAGCTAATTTAAAACTGAAATCCATCTAAGTACTTGCTTTTGAGAACACGACTTTCAGGAATATTGTAATAAAACTCTTCATAATGCCATGAAATCGTAGATAGCAGTCAAGACTCAAGTCCTGATTAGGAATGTTTCTTGATTATTCTTCAATCGTTTAAATCAGGCTTGTCAAAAATTTTTGCAGTTCCAAGTTCTTCCAAAAGGAAACTAAAAAGGCTGAAAATTGTTTTCCTTCTGTCTCTTCCTCCACCCCAACAAAACGACTGAAAAAGAGTTTGTGCGGACACTTGCAAATGATTTTAAGCCCATATCCTAGGACAATATTTTGGGCCTTATAAGTTCCTTAGACATGTTATTTTAAATCCTTCATGTTTGTTTCATCTCTTTTAATTTCAGGAAAACACCAGAAGAAAATGTCTGAAGTCTACAATAAGGCTAAAAGTGAATTGCTAATTTTTAGATTATCACCTGCTGTCTGGATGTGCATATCAACAAATGACAATAAAATATAAAGCTTTGACACTAGTCTCTGGCATTTGAGGCTAGATGTTTTGAAGTGAATTTCTAAAAGGCATATTCATAGCAGAGTAGACTGTTTTCCTAGAAAACCTTCTAATAGCTATCCTTTGCTCATGAGTAATTCTGGAAAAAAAGGTCCCACTCATAACCAATCTTACTTTTATGATATTATTTAACAAGAAAAACAATGAAAACAACCTCCAAACTTCCATATTTGAATAGACCTATCTTTAAACCAAAAGGCACAATATATAACTGAAAAACTACTTAGAACAATTTTAACGTAACATTTTTTATTAGAGAAATCATTGCAATTAAAGAACATTATTAATTTCAAATTTTTATTATCAGTAATAATCTATGATTTGAAAAGAAAAAGTTATTGAAATATATTCCCTGTTTCTTCAAATGAATAAAAAAAATAATAAAATAATATTTTACTTTAAAAAAAATTGAACTGTTGGATGATATTTTCTTGTTGAACTAGTACTTTTGAAGGGGGAAGAAAGTTTTGGTGGCATTTTATTTTGATTCCAGTTTTTTATTTATCACTGAATGTATTTTTATTTCAGAAAAGTAGCACATAAGTGAGCACAATCGTGTGTTCAACCATCCAAATTTACAGTCCTTTTGACAAGGCAGTGGTTGATCATTTTCCATGTAAAATCAATAGCAAATGTACTAGCTACTTTCATGGAGTCACCAGTACTACTCTATAGGATCAAATTTAGCTTATAGTATTGTAAAATTGGCCGTATTTCTCCTAAACACACTCAGGATTAGGTTAATGAAAATAAAAAGTGGACTGGCTGAAATGACTGTCAAGTCTGACAGGCAATGTTTTTTCTAGCTGTGATCTTGAGATTTTAGGAAAGTGAATAAAGTCTGACAGAGTAATAGCAAAAGCACTTAAATGAAAAGGAAATCATTTTTAATTCTTGTATCTACACAAATGACAGTCCTGGGGCATATATTTCACAAGTTTTAGCATTTTTCTTCTAATTGCTTTGCTGGTATGAGGTAACATCTAGCAAGATGAGTTCTGTAATATGCTTTAAGTCACATCTGTCGCAGAAGAATGAGAATGAGTGTATATGATGCTTATTTAAATACTAATTTGGAACAATAATCAGACTGTAAGATTTTTAAATCTTGTGAAACACATAATCTTTATGTATTGACATCATTTGTAGGCCATCCATCTTCTTTTGGAAGAAGTACCTGAATTGACTAATCAATTCTTCCCTTTTCCAAATAAATGCCCCCTTCAGGAGTCTGGCATTCTGAAAGAATTTACATTTAGAGAGAAGTGGAAGTTTTAGCTTTCCTATTTTCCACCAAGCTAATCATGTCACCATGATCACAGAGTCTACTTGCTGTCTGAAAGAAAAGATGCTTCATAAACTTCTCCTTGTACTAACTATTCATACATATCCACTAGTGTTCTGTCATGGTTCAATCATTTAAGACCATTTAGTATCACATTTTAATTATTGTACACACCTGCGCCTTTCATAAGGCATTTGGTGAAGGGTGAAATACCTTGAGGCAATGGAATAAGTCAGATAAAAAGAAAGATCAAGCTGGCTTTATTTTTATGGTGAACCTAATTACAGCGCACATAATTATGGTTTTGATGTATATATTAGATTCCCTATATACGAGAACATTGTAATTTTCGGTGTCGTCCAAAAAAAATTTTCAATAAAACTTTACCTATTCCACTCTAATATTTTTAATAGAGGTTATCAGATATTTTCAGTCTATATATTGAGTTTCTCTGTCTAATAGCCTTGTGAAAAAAGAGCCCAACAAATTGTAAAAAGTACACTATGAGCTGGAGAAATCTATGTAAGACTATTGACTTGTGAGAGAATAAATCCTCTACTAAAAGAGCACCGAAGAAATTTGGTTTTCTATCAATGGCGTGTTTAAGGCAATTTTCTTGGTGTACCTCTCTTGTGATTCTCAATCACTGAGCTTAATGCACGTTATCAAGATGTTCATTCTAGATTAGCAGAATCCATTTGAAATAACAGTTATGTTCCCTGGATCAATGATAATATGTTAGTTACGTTCCCAGCTATAAAAAGAAGAGCGAAAAAATCCTGTAGACTTCATGTCTGAAAGATCCTGGCAATGTCATTTTCTATAATTCCCCCAGTTATTGAGAACTGTCTCACTTATTTTACATTTTGGCTCTCACAATTATAGTCCATTTTTACAAGGGAAAATTAGCTTCCTTAAGGTAAGTATTCTCCTGCTACATGAGAGGTGAGATCCAGACCCTGTGAATTCCTGGCAAAGACCTATATTTTCCTGCATGTGGTGGAAGCTATTTCAATATCATTTTGTATTTTGGACTAGAAAAGATATAAATAACTTTTAGAAAAGGAAATTTATTTCCTTCCAGTCAGAACTCTATTGTTATATTAAACCTAAGGTTTAGCCCCAAAGATACCATAAATATACATGTTTTACAGTGCCATTTACATGTTTCAAGATTAACGTGGAAGTTCTTACGGTGCTATAATTTGGACATAGTCTTATGCTTTAAAATCTGCTTAATTAACTTTATTAATCACTTTCCTAGACTTTATATTATTCTGCAAGGTCTTTAGAAGCAATATATTTTCTTATTCTCTAAGGTTTACATTATACAGTATATATCCATTTCACAATAATTCTGCCAATTTAGACTTATGTATCTCTACTGTTTGTAGAAATACTACCTCAGCATACTTAACCTAAAAATGTTCTTCATTTATTGTTGCCTTTTATTATATTTTATTTGTGTTCTATCTTTCACTACAATTCCTTCAACTCCTTGCATCTGTTTTTTCGGCAATTTCAATGTTCAATTTTCATGCTGAGAATACAAACAGAGCTAATTGTTTAAACAGAAAGTGTGACTTTATATTTTATTAGTCCAGTGAAATATACATATGAATCTTATATTGGTTTAAATTGAGATTATATGGATTAATTTTCTTTTAATAAAATAGCACATAACTAGCATTAAGTCAAAATCAAAGAATCTCTCTATACAAGTTACAATAATAAATAGATGTGAAGCTTAAATGAAGATAAAAGTCATAAAAGTCTTATTCTCATGTTTGTATGGAGGTTTTTTTCTTTAGTCTTTTTATCTTTTTCTTTTTCTTTTATTGCCTTACTGATGTTTTCCGTTTTATCTCTTTTTTTTTTTTTTTTTTTTAAGCTAGATTTTTCTCAACTTCTCTGACTTACTCTCTTTACTCTTCTACTCTTCTACTCTACCATTATAGGATTCTACAATCAAACCCCTTTACAGTATTTGGTACCTTGTCTCTTCCTAAGCTTTGCTTATACTTGTTTATGCTTTGCTTATACTTGTTCATACTTTGCTTATAGATACCTATATCTACTTTAGGAACCTTTCCCTTTCTGTTCTTCACTCACTTCTATCCATGTTCCCACTTTCTGTCTCCTGATTCCCTTCACCTCTACTCTCTTGCACTTTTCCAGCTAGATAGCCATCATTTAAACCTCAGTGGAACAACTGTTTGCGTAGTATAGGGCACGCTTTGAGAAATGACCCAGTCCAAAACACCTCAGGGCCACGTCTATAGGCCAGGCTGTTATCCTTGGGCCTTTCAGGGTTGAAAAAGAAGGGTGGATTCTGAATCACAGAGAGAAACAGTAAAAGCTGATCATAAACCTCTCATCATTGCTATTGCGTTGCTTAATATTATTCTAAATTAGGGATATTAAAATACTTTTAGAGTGTGAAACAATAATATCATTTTAAATACAGATGCAGAAACATGATGGTATTGATGAAGAATAAGGTTTTCAAAATTAGGAAGAAGTTTTAGATGGCCAAGCACAGAGTTATGCCTGCTCAAGGTGAGTTCAGTTTGCAATATTCACAAGGTAATTATGAAACCCATCCTAAAACCTGAATAAAAGCAAACACACAGACATAATAGCAAACACATTTTAAAGACTTAATAGACTATTCTTTTTCAGTCTTGGTGAGGCTATTTCACAACAGAACAATGACAGTTTCCCACAGAACAATGTCCGAGAAAAAAAGATTATATAAGAACAGAGAGATTAAAGATTAAGTAATAAGAGCTGGAGAGAGTCCAGCGCAGGGCTACGAGGATGATCCGGGCCCTGGAACATCTGCCCTATGAGGAAAGGCTGAGAGAGCTGGGCCTGTTCAGCCTGGGGAAGAGAGGGCTGAGAGGAGACCTCATCAGTGTCTATAAGGACCTCAAGGGAGGCAGTGAGGAGGATGGGGCAGCCTCTTCTCAGTGGTGGTCACCAACAGGATGGCCACCGATAGGACGTCCACAGGAACTTAAGGAAAGACTTCTTGACAGTGAGGGTGACAGAGCACGGGAACAGGTTGCCAAGAGTGTTTGTGGAGTCTCCTTCCCTGCAGATCTTCCAAACCCGCTTGGCCGCTGTCCTGAGCCACCTGCTGTAGGTGACCCTGTGTGTGCAGAGGTTTGGAATAGATGATCTCTAGAGGTCCCTTCCAACTATAAGGATTCTGTGATTCTATGATTCTAAGAACAAGCTCCTAAAAGCCAAGCCCAGCAGAAGAACATGACAACATTAGCATTGTGAAATAAGTATTAGACCTGTTTAGATGACTCTGAGGCAGGAATACTAGAAAAGAGCCATGACTGGAGCTTTGGGCAGTAAAGAACAATGCTGATACTCCCATACTGCTTAAAAGTTTCTAGCCTGTTATGATGATTCTCACGTACAGCTAGGACAAGAAGGGAAAATAACAGTGGCAAAAACTAATAGAAGAAAAATTACAAAATAAGAACTTCATCTCTTAAAGCTGTTCTTTCTGTTCTGCTGATAAGGTGAGACTTCTACGAATTCTGGCCATAATTAAATTGATAATGCAACAACTTTGCTTCCTCTATTAGATTCTTTCTTCAGCTTTAGTTCCCTTCCTTGATCTTTCAGACTCTGCAGTAGTTTGCATTTTTTGTTCTCCCACCAGCTGCTACCCACCAGTATATAACCATGAGTGTTGCATTAATGAAGAAAGTCCTATTAACAATTCAGAACAGTTTTTTTGTTTACTCACATTTGAGAGAGGAAGAAACTGCAGCGGAAAGGACAACCTTACCACCAGAATGTATGTTTGAAAACATTTGTGCCCTTGTCTTTGCTTTTCTTTTTGTGCCTTTTTTATCTTCTTTTCTTTATGAAAACTCATGCAGCTATCTGTGATCCCTACACAGACCATAGTTCCATTCAGGATGTTTGTGCAGCAAAGGATACAATGAGGATACTAGAAATGTTAGAAGCCTTTAGACACTACCCAGTGCAAACAATAACAATAACCGTAGCTGGTGTTTCTACCTGCCTTCTGGTACTGTGCGAGTTATATGCAAAGCAGGCTTTATTATAGAACCCTGAATATCTGCTGAACTCAGCAGCAGAGAGGATGTGAGGAAAGCAAGGCTCATGATGTTCATGTTAACATCCAATAATTCCCCCCAACAGACTCTTCCAGTAAAACTGGAGAGGCTTTTCTATTCCAGAAAATTTTGATAAAGGTGACATAGATGCAAATACCATTCAAGCTATGCACACAAACCCATGGGTCCAATGTCCCAACCCTTCACTCCGATGCACTCCTTCCCTCCTGCTCCCATTCTTTCCGCTAATTTCCATTCTCTTCACTGGTTGTCTTAAGGAAGGGCAAAGACATACAACAACATGTTCGGGTCTCTGAGGATGCAGAAGCCTCCAAAGTCAAGGAAAGATAGATATGCTTAATCCAGCCTGTAAATTAAAGGGAAATGATGTTGTCTTCAAATGTATATTCTCTTGGAACAGCTTCCCCTTCCATGACTGAGGTGGACAATAAGAAGGTCAGGAGATGGGGTGGGCAGAATAGCGGACTGCAGGCTTGCAGAGAAAAGGGAATCAACATTAAGGAATCACAAAGGTTCACTGAAGAAATACTTTGTTCTTCTCCAAGGCTGGGAAAGCTGCCCAGTATAACTAGCATTTATATTGCCTGGAAATTACATCAGAACATTTGGGAGAAGTTTCCTTAAGGTATGGATGATTCCAGGGCCAGATTTTTGTAACTGAACACATGCATGGTATATGTAATTATTGTGCAAATATTTATATATGAGTAATGTATCAGTTATTTTTGTGCAGTGTTTGTTGTGTAGATATTTTGTTGCTCAGGAAATCTGGCTCTTAAACAGTGATAAAACAGTTTTGCAGACCAGAATGGAGTATTTTCACTCAGTTCTCAGTTCCAGGGAGAATAATACTAAAACAAAGACCAGGTAATTTAGGTGGACAAATTTAGCTTCATGTCACCTTTGTGCTTTCAAGAACATAGATGAAAACATGTGACTGCCCGCTGCTCCTTAGATGTCATTTGTGTCCGTTGGCTGAAGCACCGCACTAATTCATTTCCAGAGGAGAAGAATTACAGCAGGGTCACAACTGTACTGCTTTGCTGGGACCTGAAGAGAGCTGCATGGGGGAACAACCTGGGTCACCCTTCACACCCTATGGGCTGACTCAGCATGTTTTTGGGGCAGGACAGACAAAATACAACAGCTATTTTAACAGAAACAAAGTGAAACAATCACAGTTTAAGACTGTCAATCCTCTCAGATTAAACAATCTCAAGGGTATCAGAGTAACAGAATTTCCTGCAGATATAGTAATTGCCACAATTTACTGTGCTACCAGAAGCTGACTCTAGTCTGCTTAAGGTGGTGAGTAGAAAGCTCAGTTATGCACCCTGAAAAATATTTTCTAATTCAAAGCAAAAAATATTGGTTCTGATTCCTTTTTATTTCCTTTTCATGTCTAAAAGTCTTCATTATTTATTCCTGCCTTGAAATTGCTAAAATAGGTATTTTAATTTCAGTACTCAGAATGGTAGTAACGTACTTGTATGTGCCAGGAATAGAGATCTCCTTGTCTATAAAGTGGCCTGATAGGAAGATCTGGTATTATAGGAATGAGGAAAGATATGATGGGTACCTCAATTTAATTTGCTTAGTGACTGCTGTTTTCTTTATTCCTCTTCAGATGGTAAATGGCACAGAGCAGGTAGAAACCTGCACCACTTCTGCAGGTGACAGAGGAGATCCCACTCACAAAGTGATGACAAGTCTTCCCTCATTTCTTGGGCTGATACAAGAAATCAGAGCCTGATACTGTTTTTTAATACAGATTGTAAAAAGAAACATGATATGCCAAAGTAGGAAACCAGAAAATATTTTTGTGCACTTAAAAATATATGTCAGTTCTTATTTTCAAGTATCTGTGCATAAACAGAAGGGCAAATGATACATATATTTTTCTTAATGAAGCAATAAGACTCAAGGATTTATGATGGATCACAGGAAGCCATGTTATCTACAAAAAAAAGATAAAAACCTTCTAAAAAAAGAAACCTTCTAAATTTACCCACAATGGAAACCAAATGTTCAATTTCCCTATTTGTCACTCCTATAATACATGAAATTTAGCAATTTGTTACCAGTAACTACAGTTTTAAACTGCCTAATTTCTCTAAGTGGTCATTTTAGTAGTTAAAAATACAGGCTTAAATCATGTTTGATTTTCCCTAACTATATTATTAGAGAGATAAGAGCCTACTTTTAAAATTACCAATACTACATTTTAAGTCAAAAGCAGTTTGTGTCAGTGCCAAATTATCTCATTTAAGCTACCATATTTTCTGAAAAGAACAATTTAAACACTTGCACTAAATGTCAAAAACAGCCTTTGCTTTTGCTAAAATGATTCACTTTAGCTTTATTTATAGAAATAACATTGTAACTATAGTCAGTTCTACCTACTTTAAACAAACACTTTTACTGTAACGTGAATGGCAAACAGTTTGGAGTAAGCTAATTTACTTACTCAGCCTTCACTACATGAAGACCAGGATCTAACCATAAAATAATGATTTCTTTCAAATTTCCATATAACTTTCTGACTTTCGATATTTTTTAAGTGAATTCCTTTTTTAAAGAGTTATTACTCAAGGATAAGGACCTTGACTGACACATTAAAATATATATATATATAAAAATATATGCATACATATATACACATATGCGTGTGTGTGTTTGTGTATATATAATGTATACACATCCATTATTAAGCAATAACAAATTTGACGGGGAGATCCCATTTGATCAGTAT
Source organism: Nothocercus julius (assembly GCA_013398735.1). Lineage (NCBI taxonomy): Eukaryota > Metazoa > Chordata > Aves > Tinamiformes > Tinamidae > Nothocercus > Nothocercus julius. Next base: position 2,246,363 of record VZSV01000017.1, read on the forward strand.
CTCATGCAGAGCATCTTTTCTGCTTGTGGGTGTTTCCTACTGACCTCCATGGGTTCTGGGCTGTGCTCAGCATTCAGGGTCACAAATCACGGGCATAAGGTTTGGCGTGGTTAAATTCTGAGCACCAAAAGAATCTTCTTGAAAAGTAAGACTCCTTTTAGTTTTCCCAAGAGGCTCTGAAAACTGGCTGCCAAGTGAGGTGCAAGACTATGTGACCCCTCCTGCCCCCGTCACTGGGATCAATACCCCTCAAGACCCTACTGTGAAATGTTAAATGTATGACTGACAGTTTGGTCAGAAGGCTGTTCTGTTGGCTGAAACGTTGGTGATGTTTGCAATTCAAGGAAAATAAAGATGTCATTCAGGAACTGGAAGAACATTGACATCTGAGTGATTAAATTATGCTGTTCTGGTGAGGTGCAGAAGAGGAACAATTGCCCAACGCTTGCTGTTTTAGAGCCTGCAATGTATTTTTGCAAACTAAGACCTACAAAATGTTGCAGCAGTGTAATATAGACTACTTTATATAGTAAAAAGAATAACTATCCAAGTCTGAAATGCTATAAAATACTTCAAAAGAAGAACTGCATATTTTATTCATACAGGATGACATTATTTTAGCAGATTAGGTACAATTCTTGCTAAAAATGGATGTATTTAAATATTTATATAACCCATTAATAAGGAAGGAAAAAAATATCTCCCTCAGCAGTACAGATTTGTGAATGGCTAATCACCAGATCGTGTTAATTTTTAACAGATTAATTTTTTTATCATACATATCTAATATTTGGCTTTCATCCTCTTTGTGTTCATGGAAATTTCTGGATTCTTGCTTAGTGCAGTGAGTGCTTAGGGAACTAACCAAGGGAATTCCTCTTTTACATAGCAATAATTTGTAAAAAAGAATTATAGGTCTCTTCCAATTTTGACAAATAATAGCAGCACAGAGATTTTGCATGCTTCTTTCTTTCCATCTTACTGAGAGATATTGAATGGATCAATTTGCACGGTCCAGGTAAAAGAGCTCTGGCTTGCCAAGCTACATGATTTTTGAGTTTTGTTGTTTATTGCTTCTTGTTTTTCTTGGAAAAAAAATCAAAGGATTTGAATTTGGTCCCAATCTAGAGCTAAAAAATCTGGCAGTCAGAAGATGTTGCAAAAATTTAGCAACAAGGATGGTTTAGCCGACTTGAACAAGGAAAAGATATGGTAGTTTTCTATCACAAGCATCCTAGAAATGAAGACTTGGTGACTTTCCTAAAACATACCTTCTTACTCAAAAACAAAAGTATTTTTAAGTGTTTCTTGGCCAGCATTACACAGGAAAATCCATTAAAGGAGTATAGTCTGCTATACTTGCAATATAGGAGACTTATCTTGCAAAGTACTGCAAACCTCAATAACAGAAAGATGATTCCTGAAATTTAATACTTGTTTTCCAGATAGTCCTACTTAACAGTTCTGTGTTTTATAGCTGAGCTGGCATTATGAAGAGGATTTTGCTTGCCACAGAAGCCTGGCACAGGGGCTAGTGATCTCTGTGCCTTTGGCCTTTGCTCTGAGCTCTTTGCAGGGTTGCTAGTCGCAATTTCTGCTGGACCACATGGACCTGCCCCCTTGCTAATGGAAACTAACTGCAAGAGATCAAAGAGCTAGAGAGAAGAGAGGCAGGCCTGCTTGTAAGCAAAGCGTAGTAAAGTGAACATAACCCAGTATTAAATCTAGCTTATGATTTCACATTTTAAGAGCCTCTTCACCTTAATCTCAATGTAGCCCCACTCCCCCAGCTATACACACTAAGTGTTGAGCAGAAGGACTCAAAGAATCGTTCAGCTTTCCTGGAGAGGTTTTTGATGTAAGCATTATATGTTTTCCCTAACTGAAAAATATTTTGGAACTCTTCCACTTGGTTAGCCTGATCCCATTATCTGAAGTGTCTTCTATAATCTTACTGCTCTATGGCCCCTAAGAACGGGAGTTTTCTAAAAGCTGTCCTCTTCGGTGGTGTCTAGCTGTCAAGGCCTTACAGCAGAAATAATGGGACAGAGACGGAAAATTGTTCTTTCCAGGAGTCACTCCAGTGACTTCTTTAGGATACCCTCTTCCAAATATCACAAGGGAAGAAATGACGAAGGACAATTACCAGTTGCTGTGAACTATTAAGATAAGACCCTCTTAGAAAGCCACTGGAATGCACTCACATTCATTTCGTCCCTTACAAGATTACATGGGCTTAATAAAGAATATGCAAAATACGCTGTTATGAAAAGTTTAATTCCTCTTCTTTTGAGTCATTTTCCCACTTTTTAATTCTAAGAATTAGGCAGAGCTCTCCTAAATGATTGCTACGCTACTGTACGAATGAACACGTTTTTCACATAAAGTGATTAATTTCACCTCAATACCCAAACCACGTTGCTTGCATAAGTAGAGATTATCTCTGTGGAAAAGTTGTTTCTGTCTCCCGCACGATGCTCAGTTTGCTATGTCTCTTGTCTCATAGGGCAATTTAAATTTTCTAAATGCTTTTCAAGAAGTTTATTTGACAAATAAATACTGTTAGTGAATGATACGGATATAAATAGTATTAAATTAGTACTTTTTTTTTCAATATTTAAGTTTTAAAAAACAAAAATTAATATCTTAATTGTTTTATACCTTAATAATATACTTCATATTCACAAACATATACGTTTTAGAAACTACAGCACTGAGCTAGTAGGCAAAAAGAAAAATAAAAAAAAATGAATACAAACTCACTATAAATATTGTTTATGAGCGCAGAGGAATCTGTCTTTCACTTTACAAGCTGTAAAGGCCAAAAGGGATCAAGAAGCACAAACAATAAAGATTTCTTTTTGTACATGTATTTCAATTTAATAGCAAAATTATTAATAGCAAGCACCCACAAGTTGAGTGTGTGCAAATGTACTTCTCAAAAAAATGAAGCAATAACACTACCATTTAAATATATTCTTCTCATTTCTTTCTAGCTGCTGTTTGAAAGCTGGAATTACCAGCAAAGTAAATGCTTGTTAGGCATTGTCCTATGGTCAGCTTTATATGTACAGGAACAGATACAGCTAAATTACTGTTTGTTTGCACTTTCACCATTAATTCTCAAAAGTCTACCTGGGAAATTTTCCAGTTTTGTACCAGAGCAGAATTTTTTAAACTCCACATAAGACAATTCTGCAAAATTGCAATATTGGAAATCAGCTTTTATAACTCAAACATTATTTTCAAAAGTTCTAGGCCACAAGAGACGTATCAAAGATATATTCCCATTTAAAAATAGGCTTCCAAAGATTTGGGCTTTACTAAAGGCTATAAATAATCACTCATAATGCTTAAATATAAACATATCAAAAACTAATAATGGTGACAGGCTAATATCTGAACTTAAAAGCTGAAAATACAGAGTGGCATAAACCCAAAATAGATGGAATGAATACTCCCCAAAGAAAAGGGAAAAGCTTTCCATAAGTAACATCAATTTCATTACATACATACATAACCTTTGCTTTGTTGTTTTGAAATCTCAGCCCCTTGGTAGACTGAATTTGTCCTCCTTAAGCTCAGTGTTCTGTCAGGACCTGAGCAGCTATTCCTTTAGAGACTGCAGAGAGGTGCAAAGACAGGGCAAAGCAGGTGGTCCTGCAGATGCAAAAGGCAAGCAATGCATGGAGGCAAGTTCCTTCTGGGGAAGCAAGGTTGAAGGGGGAGTTCCCCACAAATGCATAGACTTTATACAAGAGGCACCCAGTATTCAGATGTTTCTGCAACATCTACCTACACCATTTTATCCATTTTTTCATTTCTCCAGTTCACACAAGTGCAGTAATTCATGAATCATCGTAATACCACAATATACCATCACAATATCATAGTATCTTTGCCTCTCTATTCCACTAATTGCTAATTTATTCAAATTTAAGAGTTGCATTGATCTCCAACCCTGCATAATTCCACTTTTCCCCATGTAAGTAAACTCCTCCTACCATCATGAGATCAATCATTCCCAGACGCCAGGCTCATAAGGCGGATACACCTCCAGGATGTTTTCTTCCAAGAAGTTTTTCCACATGACCTAAGGCTGGCATTCTTCCCTGGCTGCTTGACTGACCATGGTTTTCCAAAGCATGCCCCTTTCACATCCAGACCCCACCATTAATTGCTTCACAAATTCATTCCACAGCACCCAAAGGAATTATTACCCTTCACACGTGTTTTTCCTGAGATCCACATAGCTCACAGAACATTTCTTGTTTGCTGTGTCCTTTTATCGTTGTTTGGGAATCTGATCCTTGTCATGACATGGTGACAGGCTGCCTCACTCTTTATATTGTGTGCACTGCTGCATTATAAATAAGAATAAGACCATTAGTAGTGTAATCATAGCAGTTATTTGGAACTATCCTGCACAGACTAATGGAATTCAAAAAGGGAAAGAATACAAACTTTCTAGACAGATACATGACACTGTTGTTCCAGGCTTACATCATTTTTCATTTTCTGCAGAAATATGGGAGAAAACACTGTGATTGCTGAATGTCTTAAGACTTACACAGTGCATATACACACACATATGAAAGACTAGCTTTGCCTTGCTAAGTAATCTGTCTCTTGCAGGATAAAGCTTGCTTTCAAAATTCCAGCCCAGCCAAGGACTTAAGGAAACTGAGTTTAAATATAAATCCCCACCAGCTATTTTTGGATATATACACATAACACATTCATGTCAGCTAGTACTGGCAGATACAAAGCATACCAGTATATCTGCTGGGTGACCTCAGCCTTGAATGATGGCTACCAGAGGCGCTGAGCTTTTTTTGTTCAGAGAAAGATAATTAGCTGCTGATGCTGAGAGAAAATTTATAAACATCTAAGACTCCTTGATTGAACTTGCCTGCACAGGGGCAATGCAAGGCAAATGCAAGTAGGACTCATAGGAAACTCACAAAAAGAATGAATACTATTAGGATTTTCCCCATTCTTCTTCACCAGACTCTCTCCCAAGACATGCTATCATTATGAGGGAGGGAGAAGTCAAGAGTCCTGCTTGTGGCACAAACAAAATCTTGGAGATTTGCCCCAGAGAACTTTCTAGGGCCTTCGCAAGAACTCAGTGTAGCTCAATAACTACAAACTTGCAAACTCGTCAAGGTTTTTCTCTACCTATTTAAATGGGAAGACAAAGCTCTGTAATCTCTTGATCATACTCTATTAGAGCAATAGTAGAATTTATGTTCTAACAACGTGCTGTCGTAACCTCCTGCTTCAACAAGGCCATCAATCTAAACAATATTAGGATTCAGCAAATGAGAACACTGCTATTTTCAGTCTTTCTGTAGCATACTACTGATTTCTGTGTCTTCTATGACAAATCTGAGATTGACAGGGCAAAAGTATATGTAAATAAAATTAAATCAAATCTTCTCTTGAAAATAACTGGTAAAATAAATTCTCTGCCTAGTACATATCTATATAAACATATTCACCCAGTGAAAACTCTGACAGATGAAAGTGAAATATCTTTATTAACCTTGCCATTATCTATACCTAATTCTTTCTCAACATCCAAATAGAAAAAAAAAAAAAGTCAACCCTATCTAACTAAGCGTCATAGCTAATACCTCTAATATCCACCTATGAACTTCAGATCAATTTTTTTTTCACAGATAAAGATTGATCTTTATCTACCAGTATATTAATTACTTTTCTTAGCTGGTGTGTTTCTTACTTCTTACTCATAGGGATGCACTGATCCTGAGCATGCAGGAAGTGCTGCTTGAATCCTAACTAGCTCTCTTCAGCCCCCCTTCCTTCTACAGCCCTAGCCCTTGGGATTCTCCTGAGAAGGTCTCTGAATCAGAGGCCAAAGTTGGCACTCCTGAAGTCCATGGTTGCAAGGCTACTTACAGCCCTGCTTCCTCCTCGTTGGATCCTAAACTCTACCAGCTCATGATCACTGCAGCCGAGGCCACCCACCACCTTCACCTCTCCAACAAGTCCCTCTCTATTTGTTAGCACAAGGTCCAGTAGCCCACCTCTCCTCGCTGGCTCCTCCACAACCTGTGTTAAAAAGTTATCAACGCACTGTAGGAACCTACGGGACTGTTTGTGCCTGGCTGTGTTGTCCTTCCAGTTGATGTCAGGGTGGTTGAAGTCCCCCATGAGAACCAGGGCCGGTGACAGTGAGGCTACTTCCAGCTGTCTGTAGAAGGCCTCATCAACTTCCTCATCGTGATCAGGTGGCCTGTAGCAAATGCCCACCACAGTATCTCTCATGTTAGTCATGTTAGTTTAATCCAGACTCCATGTTAGCTCCAAAATTAAAAATGGAAGACAGATTTTATTTGGCTTTATAGAAAACTATTCCAATTTCTGTGATATCACTGCATGATGACCAAGGCCTTGATCATGATAAGACGTCTTACGCTTGTGCTTAGAACTATATATACATCATGAATAGTTTCACTGATGTAAAAATGCTTTCTCAGTGAGCAGTACACAAAACACATAAACATACTTCTGTAGAGGTTTAAAGCTGAAAAACAGACCTATCAAAACAGTGCAGTTTTCAAGAGGGTCAGTGAAAATGCAAGAACAAAGACTATAGCCGGTAACTTCCATGCAGAACTCAATCCCTAAAACATAAAATTTCAGTGTGATGCTTTCAACTCCTGCCTAGTATTTGAAAACACAAGAACATAAAAAAGCCATGATTTTAAAATCTGTGGTACTGTAAGTGGAATGTGCTTCTATTTTCTGATGGATGGAAATCTTACAGCGAAAGGGAGCATGTATTTTTTCAAAAGAACAGTTCATTTTAAAAAAGACTAATCCCTTGACAAGGAATGATGGTGGGGACTACTTTTCTTAGAATTTTAATTACATAAGGATGACTTAACCAGCACTGCTTGTCTGCTCAGAGTATCTATCTCACATCATCATAGAAGACAGGTTCTGAAAGCCTAAATATTCATTTTCTATTCTCATCTAGGAAAGTCATTTCTTTTCTAATCTATGTAATTTATTAATTCTTAAGGTTAAATGCAGTGAAATAGAAGTTGCCAGAAAGGGCAAATTCTATGTACAGGCCATACTTAAGAGAATCAAAACTACCATTACTGCATATTTATTGAACAGATTGGCAGCAAGAATAGGCAAGGAAATATGGCAGAAAAAACGGAATTCTGCCAGTGTCTTCAGTTTTTGCTATGATTAGATAAAAAATGGAACTGATCTGATTTGGATGATTAATGGATGAATTTCACTCCAAAATTCTTTGCAACGGACCGTTTATGTAGCTGCTGAACACTCATTGGAGAGTTGGAAGATGAACAATGTTACATTCCTGTTAATGGATTCTCAGATTTTTTGTGGCGATGGGCACTAGTTCATCAGGGGAAGAAAGATGAAGAGAACATCAACCAAACATCACGAGTTATTCTGGATTCTCCAACTCATCCACATACATAACAAGGATCTCCTCTATTCATAAATGAGATATTTCTCTTCCTGTTCATCTAAGACTATGGTCTATCTCCATTTTTTTTCAGATGTCATTGAAGAAGCCTTACCATTGAGTGTGGGGTTTCACTGAGCAAGCCTTTCTACACCTGATGACTTCCTTTAAGGCAGTTATGTCTACATGCCAAAGCTGACTTTTGCTTGGAGTAACGTACATTAAAAGCAATTTAAATTCAGTCAGCACTCTCAAAGTAGTTCAGACCTCTTCATCTTGCTCTTTAGATGCTCGAGCTCAGAAAGAAAGAAGTTTTTGAATGTCTCATAGTATAGTATACAGAAAACATGAAATTCTGCTCTCAGTAAGATTCCTGGATGCATTTTACCGGGACTTCTTGTTGAGTAAAATACTTCAACTGGCCTTAGATCTTTCTTGAAACGCAGTGCTTCAAAATATCTTGAGGGATTGTATCTCTTAATAATTGCCTGATAGCAACAGCTCATGCCAAACGGTTTCTGCAGAGCTCTTGCACGAAGCCTGGTAGAATTTCAACATACAGACAGAGTTAGGCACACATGCAAATTTCTTTAGCTGATTGTTGCACATTCCAAAGCAAAACAAATTAAACAAAGAAAAGCATTTCGTAACTTGCTGAATAAATCTCCCATCTCATTTGTTAAGGATTTTTGAACCTTTGTTTGTTTTCAAATGTTTATAAAACCATGTTTTTTATTTCTCCACATGAAGTCAATTTTCATGGACAATTATAATTTTTTATAGGAACGTGTACTATTTGTAGTGTTTTCCAAAAGTATTCATGAGAATATATCTAAAGGCAAAAGTTAAAATGCCTATGCATTTGCCTCATGTTCATAAATAGGAAGAATACATTTTTTTTTACGAAAAAAAAAATAAAAAGTAGGGAACTCAAGCTGAAAAAATGTCATACACAGAAAAGAAAGCTTGAAAAAGCACAAAAATGAACTATAGAAAATTACTGTTTTTTGTGGAAGCCTTTACACAACTAAAAAACATTGTCCAAAAAAATGTCATAATCTTGCCCAAGAGAATGAAGTTTGGTACTCTTAAACACTCAGAATTCATTTCAATTACTTGGTTGATCAAAATAATCAGACTTTTATTTTGGTGGTGGTGAATTTTTTTCTTTGTTTTTCATGGGGTTTTCTTTTTGTTTGTTTTTCCACTGCTTGGCAAAAAAAAAAAAAAAAAAAAAAAAAAAAAAAAAAAAAAAAAAAAGCCTGAGCATCTGGGTTTCCTTTCATTTTATAAAAATATCTATTTACTAATTTTTAAGCCTAATCTAAATATAAGGGTGCTGCTGGTGTTGCTAAAAGCCAATATAGCACTGCAGAACCTGTGAATATTGCCTAAAACTGAACGAAATAATTTCATTTCTCCAGACATGAGTCACATTTCCAGGACTTATAAAGAAACAAACAGAAAAAAAGTATATCTTAATCTTGATCTAGATCTATTCATAGATATGTACAAATGCAAAGACACGTGCATATATATATCATGTGACGTGCAGTATGACTCTAATGTCTACATATATATAATTTGAAAAAATAGCCACAGCAATCACAACACACTAAGGTAAAATTAAATCCAGTCACCACAGTGCTTTGTGTACTGCAATTACATCATATAGAATAAAGCTGCAATTAGACAATGACCACTGTATGTTTTCAATATATCAACATTCCCTTAAAGGGGAATATTGCTCAATTACAGTCTTTAGCAAGAAGCATTTTCTAACTTTTCAACTTCCCACCTGTGCGTGGTATATTTAAGATTTTAAAGTTAATGGCATAATAAGGGGGGAAATGATGTTGCTGATGTACTGTCTTAATTGCAGCCTACATTGTTTTTATTAAAAAAGTTACAGCAACACTTCACAAAGCTGTCAGTGGCAGGATTGTAGGTGGTGGTACTGATTTGAACAAGTCTTCTGTATCGGTTTATCTAATCCTTTTTGAGCTGAGCTTTATTACATGGGAACTAATGCATATTACCTCACTGCTGGGTCTTAACCCTACAGACTATACAGCAGATTGGACACACTTCTTGCTAGGCTGGTCCTTGTGCCCTGTCGAGATCTCCTTCTCAAGCGGGCAGAGATCACCGCTGTCTGAATCGGTCTTTAAGCAGCGAAATGGCACACAGGACGCCTACTGCTCTTTAAAGGCTCTTTTAATAGATCAGTGGAGATTCTGATGCAATTAAGAAATATTACAGCTCTGCAGTGCTTAATACAAAATATATGGTGTGTGATTTAGGAGCAGGAGACATTTTGAAGAAGCTGATCTGTGTAGAAAATCAATTCGAGCAGAAGCCTGGGAAAAGCTGAGATTAAACTCAAATCTTTAAGGAGAGTTTGGGGAAGATTTAAGACTGCTGTACTTAAGCCAAGCAGTGTGACACTTGGTAAGCTATGCTTTGTATCTTTAATTTTATGCTTTAATGCTCATGTAAATTAATAATTTTTAAAAGCTATGTATGCACAACTATTTCCTTTTACTATATGGAGAAAAACGCAACTTTACTTTAAAGGATTAAAATTAAAAACATGGAAAAACTCTGAAAGGTATTTAAGGCTTTGGGAAAAGAATAAAAATTGAAGTTAAAAACTCCCCAAATCCAAACCCCTCACCTAAACAACAGTAAATTTTTTTTCTCTATGGCTTTTGGAAATTTAGCTAGGATAGTTTTTGTTCCATAAAACAAAATATTCAGCAGGAACATGATGAATTTCTATGTACCATTTAACTTACACCTCATCATACTATATATTGTACTGCAACTTGAAAAAAGACTCACTTAACTGCAATTGAAAATAAAATATGGTAGAACAGGCAGCCAAAGGTAAGCAGATAAACTTGATATTAGCAGGAGATTCAAACAGCAATGAAATACACTATTGGATGAGCAATAATAGCAGATAAATAAGGAAAAACCTGTCTTTAACTGCAGCAGTAGCAAATGCTAATTATACCAGCCATACACTTTTATTGGAAGGAGAATTGCATAGATATATTCATACATAAACACATAGAAACAAAATATATGTTTCATTAATAATGCTTTAATAGACAATTTCATGAATTATATATTAATAATGAGTAAATAATTTGGTTAAATTACAACTCAAGTAATAACATATGAATCCTATTTCAATAACATATGAGTCATTTTACTAAGAGCAGTGGGAGCCTTGCATCCCAGTGTGTAATAATTTGCCCTCAAATTCTTACAGCTGGCATTTAAATTGTTTCAAGTTTTAGAATACCCTGTTCTTCCAGGGGGCTATCACACTAGAAGATTGCTATCAAAAAATTGCCAGACAGCTGTATAGGGAATGTCTGGTTGGCTCTGATCTTGTCTCCAGTATTCAAGTGTGTAGGCCTTCTACAATAGGACCTGCAGGAAGATGTCTGGAAGATGTGTTTTCCCCAAAGCATCGCTCTGTTCAGCCCCACTTGGGAGCCAGGACCTGTCAGGACTGCTGGCCCCTCCAATGGCAGCAATTCCTCGTCACAGCCACACGCGGCGAGGGCTGCAGAGAACGCGCCAGAGACTCAGCTGCAAACTCGGTCCAGTTCTCCAACCAACACACCTGCACGCTCCTTGCTCTCTCCAGTTTGATACCCAAGGAGAACACTTGTCTGCTGCGAGATGGGAATAAATACATAATTTTACAATTAAAATGAGGAATTTTACATCTATTCTGAATGTAGAAGTAATAAGATGTAGCTGGTGAATTTAAACAATTATTAAGACTGACCAAGCTACCAACTGCAAACTAGCAAAGTTGGAAACAGGTGTATTGCTGAAAAAAGAAACACTGTTCTGCATTAGCTGCCCATGCTAGCTCCATTTGGAATAAGTTTTTGCCTAAAACCCAGTCGGATATTATTATATAACAGAGAATAAACTAAGGTTTTATCATGATAAAAAAGGCATGTCAGCCCACTTCTGTAAAAATGACTTTTCTCTAACGTTATACTTCAATATGCAAAGAATCCTGAGGTAAGAATAGAAATAGTTACTTGAAATAATAAAATACTAGCTGATTGTAAATGAAATTTATAACAGTGCTTTAAATTGGCATGATACCAACAAGAATGAGCAAAATTCATTAAACAGATTTGTTTTGTCTTTCATTATTATTTTATTATTTCCATTATTACTCTAAAGCCTTTTTACTTTTCCTTCATTTGGTCCATCCATGTATGTTGGCATTCTGGCAATAGCAACTGTATTTATTTGATAACATGTCATTTCCATTTTCAATTTGGTCTTAAAGTCACCCAGTAACAAGTAATCATTTCAATGTCATCACAAAATTTCCATTGCCAAACGTTTCATTAACTCAGCTGTAGAGAAACAACAATAAACTTACATTTAATTAACCTAATGATGGAGTGTTCTCTTTTAACAAGGAAAACACAGCAGCTTGCTCATAAACTTTAGTGGAGTATGCAACAAATACATGCATTGATAATCCGTGAAGGCCAAGCAGAGGATACAGAGGTTGCAATACTACATTAATATAATTGGTCACTATGGTGTGGATTATACCTAGCATTGCAAAATGAAATATTTTCTGTATAAAATTATTTCTCAACCCTAACATGCAGTCTACTTGTTAAAGCATGAGATTTGATTATTCTTATTTGTTGAAATGCGCATATGACTAGCTAGCATGATATAAGCAGTCCTTCACAGCACTTAACTCAGCATTTGACCTTATAAAGAAATTATGCACAGATGTTCTACTCAGTGGATAAAATAAGATCTGCATTCTTTAGTTTTAAATTTACTATTTACTTAATCCTGGCATGCTACTATTTTTTGAGAACATGCTACATCCTTATTTGTGGGAACAAAGGAAAAGAATAGAAAGCTGATTAGTTATTGCTATGTATCATCCAAAAAACTAAATTTCACCTGTAGGGACAAAGACAAAATGCTTAATTAGGTGATTATTTTGGGGCTTAATGGAAAAATCAGTAGACCAAAGAAGCAGAAATCAAGTACATTCAAGCAACAGAAAAGTACTGACTTACCACCATTGTCAAAAAAAAGTCAGAAATGATGTTTCAAAAACAGAAATGGATTCAAATTTCTAAGTTTGGATTGAGATCCAGACACAAACTATCTCATAACTGAATTTCTGGAAGATCAAAATTTTCATCCAAGGCTGTATTGACCTATGTATCTATGAATGCCTTCCTCAAACTGGAGATTTGAACACTTTTTTTGCTGTCGTTTACATAACAATATTGCGTCTACTGCAAATCACAGTCAAGCTGAGCAGTTCTGGTTGTACAAGAACCTGCTTTCTCCAGTGGGTTTTCACAGAATGAATGATCTTTTTTTCCAAACAGGGAAAAGATGTAAGCAACCCTGCCAGCAAATTGTAGGCTTGCTTTCCATAGGGAAATGGGATACGATGTATTGTATTTGCTCCTTTGACTTGTTTCCAAGGAAAAACTAAAAAGAAGATAAATTCTATTTGTTTTTATATTACTAAAAGACTCTGTTCAACATCATACCTTAACTATGGCACACCTCCAAGCCCTTCTTGGGGATGCTGTGAGGTGGGCATCACCTGTTCTTCAAACTTGTATTAACGACATGGCTGGTGTTCTTCACTGGCACCATATTATTTATCTCTTGTAATGTTGTCCATCATTTTTAAGTTTCTACCCATTTCTCTTCTTGCCACCTCTGCTCTACACCTAGGATTTCATGTAGTTTGGCAAGTCATTTCACTCACCATGTAGCTCTATTTGCTTTTCAGCCACAAGATTCTCTCTCTGGAGTTGTAGTGATAATGATTTGTGAACACAACAACGCAGAGAGATCTATTCTGCAAATGCCATTCAGCAAATGTTACAGGTTTAAAATGGCTTTTAATTATCCATATTTTACAAACTTATTGCCTTATTCCACATGCCAAAATGGTTTGGTTATGAACAATTATTTTAATGTAGTAACAATAGATTCATACAGGGGCTATGGAGGAAGGAATATTGGAGAAATGTCAGCTATTATGAAACGAACAAAAGCACTGAAGTCATTCTGAGCTTCTGCTCATCAACTAAAGTTATTTTATTTGTCAACATTTATAAGCCATAGTCGTGCAGAAGTAACACTGTCTTGCTCCCTGAGATTACACTTGAACTGCACATCAGCTAACCAAGGAAAGTTACAGCTCTCTGCATTCACAGTGCAAAGCATTGAAATCAACAGTGTTTTACAGTTAGCTTCAGTGTGGCACTGGTTTCATCCTAAATGTCTTTCTCAAGGTCATACAAGAAATTCAGCTGGTGCTAAAAATAGAATCCAGATGTCAGCTGAATATAATCAGCATAAATATTTCTGTAGATACTGTTCCTACAGCCTAGCCCTAAGTAGGTATGTGATATCCCTCACCCTTGTTTCCACCTCATGCTATCTCTTCCCCATCATGATCCCGGGACGTCTTTATGGCACCAATCAAATGATTTGCCTTCCCAACTTGTTACAATTTCTCTCTTATGACAGAAGAGTGATGTGCTGAGCAGCACTACTGTGCTCCAAGTGTACTCAGAGCCCTCAGAGCACAGGGTTAACCCTTGCAGTGAGACGCTAATAACGTTGAGCACGTTGGTTGTTTGCGGAGCGGGCTCATTGCTGGAGCAGCAACGTTACACCCTGAGCTATTCTAACCTAAAAATAAAGCACAATGAATGGCTGTGGCACATGAGCAGCCGTCACTGGAAATCACTAAAGAGTGTTTGTAACAAAATGCAAGAGATTTACAGCTCCCATTAGAGTTAGTAGCAATTCTGTGGCTAAAAATCCAGGCGCTAATGCTCCCAGGACTAAGCCACTCTCCCATTCTCTATGCCATTCTAACAAAATCCAAATGAAGGGATTTAGACGGAAAGCATCCGCAGTGTCAATGACACGTTGTTGTCCGTTATCCCACGATGTGCAGCCTCAACAACTGGGCAGCAGCACTGAGCAAATGAACAAAATCCAAAAGCATTTTTCAGTGCTTAACCAGAGAGAAAATACAGCTTTCCTCCGTGCACAATGCATACTGAACTACACGGTTGCCAAAACAGCTTGTTATGCAGAAACCCTGTGCTACCAGAGACCCTGTGCTACCAGAAGATAAAAGCACTGAACTAATTGTTTGCATTAGTGCCTCTAGGCCCAGTGGCATTTTATATGCAAATACACTTGAGCTTACATGTGTATTAAAGCCAATCGATGAAATTATCACCGCAGAATGAACTGCAATGATAGAACATTCCCTTTAATTTTAAAAAGATTTGCAATTCAGCACATTCATAGAAAGCTAACTGCAATGCACTTATGGCTCTGAAAAGCAGTGATAAATTTATTAAATGTGCACAATTATTTTTAGCTACTAAAATGCTTAAAATCATAAGCTGTATATATATTAACCAGCTATTATGACTGAAGACACGATTCAACTTAACAGAGGAGTCCAAAAGAATAACTACCTGAAATACAAAGAAAATAAGGATTCAGAAACAATGTCAATTAAAAACTTCCTGCTGAGTAAAGTATTTAATCATATACTTAATTCCATGAGTACATTCCATGGCATACATGGGTATTTCAGTGATTTCGCTATACAAATATTTTGCAAAATTTTTAGCAGGGACTTGAGCAAGGTTTAGAAAGCTGCTGAAAGAGTTACTTAGGCAAAACTCTCACTGAATGGTTGAGCAAAATTTCAATGCCAGCCTTCTCTCAGGAACCCTGATTTGCTATTTTAGTGTATGTCTTGTACTGCAAGAAAAGCAGGAAAAAAAAAAAAAAAGGCATGGGAAAAGAAAGAAAAAGAAGTTTAAAGCACAATGAACCCAATATAAAACTCATGTAAAACTACAATGTACAGTCCTAAATAGTTTAGTACGCCTAACAAACAACCACAGTTCTTTTAGGAAGTACATAATTTTGCCATTCACTCATGAGGGACACTAAAAATCAAACTATTGCTGATGCTGTCAGTAGTTATTAAAACCTTGTGAAACTTGTATATTTTCAGTGGCCTCTTGCCCTTTCCATTTCCTCATCCCTTTAACTTTCTTTACCTGTATCAGTTCCTTTACTTATGGACATTGCTTAAACAAATATTTTTCAGCTGCATAAACTTCCACAGGCAGTGAATTTTCATGCAATATTTAAAACACATAGAAAAAAGATGGAAAAAGACTAAAGATTTTTTCTTCTTCAAGACATCTCCTGTTATTTTATTTTTTTTCCATCTGTCTTTTTTGTTCTCTTCCTCATTATTATTCCTCATATCTATGTCATTAAATGTTTTTGTATTTTTTCATACATTTAATGGCACCTTTATGATATTATATAAAAGAAAATATTTCATTAAAATGTGAATAGTAATTTTAGTTGCTCTGATTTGCAAAAATATGCCAATATTCTATTGAAGCTATTTAAAGGAAGGTATTTAAATGAAATAGTTGAAATACTGAAAATATTACTAGTACATTTGCACTTGCTATGTTTTTCCACTACTGTTTGACAACAGAAAACTAAATGGGAAAGTACTATGTGATATTTCCCACTGAACTGGCTGATGTGGTAGGAAGTATCAAGGAATTCAAAGAAATCATAGCAGAAGAAAGAGGGAAACTCTGGGAAAGGGAAATCTTGAAGCAAATATTTGAGTTTTTTTTAATTAAGTGGAGTTTTTAATTTTTCTACATGTAACTTGCATAATAGCTGCAGAAACAGTACCCAGTTTTGTGAATTTTCATAATATTTCTGTATTTGCTTCTTCTCTCTGTATTATTTGAAATTTGTACCTACATGAAGGATATACGGATGTTCTTTTTACCAAAGGTCATTCAATCAGTACAGCCAACCTTAGCCACCAAAATCCACCAGTATATACAAAAATTACAAAAACTTGTTAGGTATTTGAGAATAGATTCTGAAAAGCTGGAGTTCTGTTTTTTTTTTTTTTTTTTTTTTAATGAATTTCATCATTTTTTAATATCTGAGATTTCTGGAACAATTAATGTGAAAAAAAAAAAGTCTTCAGGACAAGTTTTCAGCAGATATTTTTTAAGATAGAAGACTGAGTTAAAATAATAGTGTTTGAGAAAGAAGTTCTGGAAGTCTGTTTCCTGAATATCTTTTTTTCTTCTTAATGTGAAGATTCCTATGGACTCATGACAACCACAGCACTAGAAGAGACCTCTCTGATCGAGTCCAATCACTGTTATCACAGTCATGTTTAATTTATGATAGTCCAGAGACCATTCATTTCTACCTGCTCAGAAGCCTCAGAAAAATCTCCCATGCAGCAGGCCAATGGCTATAAAACGTGGAAGTGAACAGAAGAGACTGACAAGGAGGCACATGAAGGATATTTCAGACTGATGGCTAGAGCATATGTCATCTGAGACATGATTTTTAAAAATAAAATCACATGTTTGTGCTTTTTTTTTCAACTAGATGTAAAGGAGCTGAGGAGATAAAAAATGTTCTGCGCTGATAATTCCAAGAATGTTTACAAATCCCTCTTGCTCCATTTTGTAATTCAGTTCATAAACATGAGTGCCTTTCTGGTTCTCTGATTTAGTGGTAGTTCTGTGACTTTACTTTTCAGTTGCTACACCATATAATTGAATGTTTATTATGCTAAGTAACAACAGGAGCAAATGAACTGCCATTTAACTTTTTACTGAACACCATCTGAAATGCAAATTTTCAACATTTTCAGTAGAATGATCTTCTTCTTCCATATTTTTCATTTCATAGACATTTCCTCCTAAACTTTTGAAGCAGAACTAAAAATGAGGCCATGAAATTCATTCAGTGTTCATATCCAGAACACTGCATCCACATGACTAAAATTCACGCAACTCTAAAAATGTAGAACTATTTTGTCGTGTGTTGGAAATGCCAAAGTCACCGTGTGATTTTCATTTTGTAGTCCAACATGATGAAAAAAGGTATGAGCATAAAGATTACTTGGGGACAGCAGTGAGACCGTGTAGCGTACTTTATTTAGTGTTGTCCCCTCAAAAAACAGGAAGAAAAAAGAAGATGATGAAAAGAACATCAAGTTTTGCTTTTTCTTTAGTTTACTGGAAGCAGTCTGTATGTTCAGTGCAATGTACGCATAGACACAATGTACACATACACATAGAGCTGTACTGGTATATAAAACTGATAATATTAAGGGGTATCAGAAAGTGAAGGTGAAAAAGATGTGAACATAAGTCAAAAGTCATACAATTGAGTCCTAACATAACATTATTTTCTTTCTTTTTTTCTTTTTTTTTTTTCATTTGTTTAACTGTATTGAAATCAATGGAATTATCTCTAGTATCAATATCAATGAATTGTCATGGTTCACACTGCCTTTCAGCAGGAGACTTCATAACATGTAGTTATCACTCACTCTGAAGGTTTGCTATCTACCTCTGAAGGTTTGCTCTGGAAAAAAATTAGATAGACGTTATTATTGTTAGAGAGCAAGACACAACTATGTATTCTGTGGAAAACTCTTCAAGGTTTGAACTCTCAGTCCTACTCAGAGCACCAGATTTTCTGCGGCCCAGAGGAAAGGAGAACTGCCTGTGCCATGCAGAAAGTACCAAAGTACTCTTGAGCTTAATATGTGGGAGCATCAGTCAGCTTCTGTAAAGTTTTCAGACGGAAGCTGAGGGTCTTACCCCCGGAACAAAGGTGGTTGAATGTCTTCTACCTTGTCTTCTCTTTCCCTCTCTGTCTTCCCCTACGCTGCCTCAAAAGCCTCTTTTGGAGAGAGAGAAAGAGAGAGAGAGAGAGAGAGAGAGAATACTGGATGGAACAGAACTAACTTTGATGTAAAATGTGAATCCTTTTATTAGACACTTTTCTTATATCATAGCAGGATCAACATATTTTCAAGATGTTTAGAAGATTATTTTTTCTCTTCTTAAACTAGTAGGGACTCTATGGAAGTTTTTGTTCACTATGGAGCTTGTGATAAGGTTTGCCAAAGTAAGACCACATCAGTTTATCTTGAAGATGGAGTTGTTTTTATCTAATTACAGCCTTGGGGCATACCACAGTATTATTTTATAGTTCAGATGACTAGATAACCTGACCTCATCTGGCCTTAAGTGCTATGACAGTTTCTCTTTAATATATATAAATATTATTGTCCAAGATTCAAAAGCACAAACCCAGATCACTACAGGGGTTGTGGTTCTTGAACTGATCTCTAATCTTCAAGGATTTGAAAGGTGGTTAAAAGATACACAATTTCTTTGGACAAGGTTGCAATGACCATGTTCTGTTCAGCCACACTCCTGCTTTATTTTATGCCTTCCCTGACAAGTTTCTGTGTTAGGAGACAGGAGTAGAACAGCAACCACGTCAGCATGCCTATTCCTGCAGATGCCTTCCGAGTAAAGAAATTTACCTTTGGGCCAATTTCGACACCACCTACGTAGCACAAACAGAATAACTTGTGATCTAAAGAGGTTATTCTGTGTACTAAAATTATCTGTGTGTTCAAAATGAAAGATTGGGAATAAATCTGATTTTTTTTTTGATTTCCAGTTGGTTAATTCATTAGATTTATAAGCTTATATTACCAGCAATGCTGTAAGCAATCCTTCTGTAATTTTAAATTACATGCAAATAATCCCAAGGCAGATTTAAATTTCTTACACATTCCTGAGTTGAAAGAAGAAATTATATTAGATCTTTCACTTAGTCACTGAATATCATACGCTAAATAGATTCTAGCCTAAACTGTTAGCATCCTGACAGAATGATCAATTAATTCCCTTACCATTTAGCTGCAATATTTTAATAGTCCTGCCTGGCATTCAGTTGAAAAGCTACATATGATATTTTTGATATGCTAATATAATGCCATGCTATTTTGCTAAGCATTTAGCTTCCTTCTGAATTCATTAAAGAATCTCTTGGGAAATAGCAAAGAATAACTGGAAAAAGTCTGACTTCTATTCTTTCCAAGATATAGATGTATGCATGTGTACATATATATGCACATAAATGTACGTATACACATAAGATGCAGGCTTACTTTAAGGAACTATATCAGTATTATTTGATAAAGAGTAATTCATAAATATTTAATTTCCTACTTCTTAGGAATTTTATAAGGGATTTTTAGGCTACTCAGAATATCTGAGATTTTTTTAATAAGAACATGTGTTGATTTTTTTTTTTTTGAGGATGTATTTTTACGAACCACTTGCTAAATTACAAAACTAATGCAAATAAATCAGATCTTGAGTTCCATTCTATTCTAGTTAATTTTTAATGTTTACAAACAGATTATTAAGTATTTCTTGAGATATTTTAAGTAGAAGTGATTTAGTGGTGTTATATGATCCATCACTAATAGACTGAATATAAAAAAAGAAGCCAACCTGAACTTCCTGCAAGCTGAAATATCATTACGGGCATAAATCTGTGACTTTTATTTAACTCTATAGACTGTACTCATCCATTCACTTTCATCTGGTCTGATAATATGAAAAAGTTTGCAATATAAGTTCCTTATAGTTCTTTACATTGGAAACACCATGATTTTTTTCCTAAAATTGCTTCCAAAAAAAGAAGATTTTTTCAGTTCTGATTTCTATGCTAAAAATTTTTTTGAAATATATTTGTTGCTTTTTTTCCTATAAGTAAGTATTGTGTTACCTTATAAATTTTAGCATGGACCAAAGGGGGACATGATTTATGTGTAGAACCACAAACTTATTTTTAGTCGAATTAGCATTTTATTTATCTAATCAAAATACAACAAGCAACTATCACTGTTAAAAGTGGTACTAGCATTTGTAATGCCCATTATCCAATTCTGGCTAACTATCATTAGGAATACAGCTAGAATTGTTCCATTGCTCCTTCCACGAGGCTGAAGGCCCCTCTTCCTTCAGCAGGTGTTATGGCGACCTGTCCTCATTGGGAGGTTTTTGTGTGCTCATCTAGGGGAGGCTCTTCGCCTTTTGCTTTGGGTTCACCTCTTTCAAACATTTCCAAGAATGACGTCTGACTCCTCTGCAACTTCAGCTCTGCCATGATCTTTACCGTGGGCAGTATAATTCCTTGGGCTAGTGGCAGCACATCTGGAGAAAGCTCCGTTTTGAGGTTAGTCTTCTGACCACTAGGCAACATCACAGCTACACACAGGCCGAGTCTTTATATTTACAGTTTTCTAGGGCTACGCTTAAAAAGAAAGTGACTTAAAAAGAAAGTTGCTTTATGCTGAAAAAGGAAGTGACTTTGCCCCGAATACAATTGTTTGTTTTACCACATAGTCATGTAAGTATTACAGCCCATGGCAGTGAAAGTTGCTGTTTCTCAGAATGTGATTTTTGCTTTTACATAAAGAGCAATCCCCTTTCCATACGTTGGTCAGGGGCACCAGCAACCTAAGTTAGCAATAATTCTGTACTGCTTAATTCACAAACCAGAGGGTATTTCCTCTGGGATAGATTAGCAGGTGCTTTGGAGATTAATTGATTTTCCCCAGGGTATAGCAAATGGATGTGGTATTATAATATGACAGGTATCTCAAGGATCCAAGTGCCTCTTCCTGTCAGGTAATCAATGTCTCCAGTGAAGTAGCAATAGCTTCTGAACTAAATTTAGAAACTGACTTGCCGTTAAAGAGTCTTCTGAGTATTTCTATTGTTTTAAATATTATGAAGACCTATTCTAAACTGTCAAAGTAATTTTTAGATGCAAAGAGCTTAATGCTAGGTGCAAAAATATAAGGTATTAAGAATATACAGTATTAAATAATAGTAAAACCTTGTAACAAGTGACATTGATCTATTCTGTACTTTCTATCATGTAAAAGAGTAACATTTTCATTTATCACTTCCCATTAAAAGATTTAAAAATTTAGCCAGCAGATGAGTAAGTTTGATTTTTTTTTTCTATGAAAAAGAGCAAAAATTTAGTGTGTGTGCATTCATGTTTTATTTATGTTTACCTCAAGGGCATGTGTTGCACAATTGTCACTTACTGCTGCATAGTACAACTTTACAACAAGAGAAGTCTTCCATTTGTAAAAAGTATTCATTTTTTTTGAACATACGGATAAACTTCGTCAAATATTCAGTAATAAATTGTAGCTGAGATATAGATGTTGAAATTATTTCTTGATTTAGTCCTTTTTTATTATTATGAAATAAAGCAAAAGATCTAAGTTACTCAGATGTCAAGAGAATCTCATCATGTGTCCACATTAGTATTTTATTTCAGACAAGAAGTGCACTTTTGAAATGGATCCTGCTTGTTCTCTCTTTCCACAATTTCTTTGCATTGTGGATCTGCCTCATGGATCAGGTTTCTCTCAGTGAAACTAAATCAGAAGATGTGCTTAATATTCTCCAGCTATTATGCCCCACTAATACTCTCTGACTCCTAATGGGCTGTCAAGCCATGGGATCAGACTACTACTTACTCAAGAGAAAAAATCCCAAATGCCTGCAGAGTGGATGTTAGGCTCTTAGCACCAGCAGGCCAGCTTTACAGATCTGTTCCTGTTGAATCTCTTTAATAGCTCTTAAAGAAGTTGCTTGAATTATCAATGAAACTGAGGAGAGAAGGACTTAGCACTCATGCAAACACCTCGGCCACTTCTGTTGTCCTGTTACCTCCTGGCCAGAGCTCAGAAGAAGATTATTGTGGGGTTTTTTTTGGATACATGACTTTTCTTATTTTATTCCACAAGCTGTCCATTTTGGCAAAACTTATTTTCCCATTTAAACAGATATTAGTACCAGAGCTGCAGAACAATATAATCTCTACATCTAAAGTGCATGTGTATTCTTGAAGTATTTTACCTATTATCACATTTGAACCTTTCTTTGGAAAACCACATTCCTCAAATCAACACTTACTACTCACAAATGGTTATGACTTTATGTTACATGACATATACAGAACTAAACTCAGCTGAACTTCTCTGATCTCTCTTTGGATCTATGGATGCTCTCTGATTGTGTTGCTGTTTATGATTGAGGTCCATCAATTCTTGTCACTGGACTAAGGCACAAGATGTCTTAGAATAGGTCTGATGTCCAAAAAGAGAAATCTCTAGTGGTCAGCAGCCCAAACATCTCACCAGCATCACCAATCTCCATCTACTCATCCTGGTGGTCTTTACAGTACAATTCCTTCCTAATTTGTCTGTTTGCCTTTCATCAGGAGAAGCCAGCTCAAAGTCTCCACCTCCGTGAGAAACACTGCAATGCTTATGTTCAGAAGAGGTGTAGAATTTTTTATGATGGAGAGATTTTATTATGAAAAGAAATGTTCAGAAAGGAGACAGAATGCAAGTGACTCCATTTGCAGAGCTGGAACATTATTTCTTGCTGGAAATATTTAAAATCAAAATTTAAAGTATGTTTAAAATAACATAGCACATTAAGAAGGTAAAGAATGAGTATGGAAGAAAACATCCCCTGAAGGAAAATTTCATCCACTGAAGCGGTCTATGTATTATTTAAAGTTTTCCATGCCAAACCATATACCATTTGAATCAAAAACTTAGTGTACAGTTACCCACATGTATGACTTTGCTTAAAGGTAATCCTGAACATAGGCATTAGTAGTATCAGGATTTGTGGCATTCATTCAGAAAGAGAATGTATGCTTTTGAGGAAATATGTAAACCAACAAAAAGACAATGCAGACTGGGGCAAAGACTGAAATATTGTTTATGCTACCCAAAGAGGAATTACATAAATCCGAAGCAGCTCTGTGAGTACTCATGGAAAGAGTGAGTCAAACTGCTTTCAGGAGTAATATAACTGTTCAGACAAACTTGAATTTGCACCTAGGATATTTATCTGGTATTTACCATGAACATGATAGAGTCCAAAGGAAAATGGAAGATTTAAAATAAAATTTCTCACCCCAAGCAAAGTATTTGAACAGCACTGTACATTATCCAGCAATCTACCGTGGCTCATTTATTTCAGTGTTTAGAACAAAAAATGGGATACATGCATTCATTCATATACTACCTGCTACAAAAGCTGTTGAATACAACTGATTGAACTAAACTTGGCTTTTATGCAGAACCTAAGTGCATGTAGAATATTAATGTAATCATAAAGCCCTGTAACTACAGTCATTTATCACTTGTGAAGCTCTGCTTACAGACAGTGTGGAAGGACAGTAAGAGAAGGATTTTCAAATGCCTGATCCCTTCCTTTTTGCTCTTACTGCAGTTTTATGCCTAGAGTTTGTAGCTCTGATTTAAAGTTATATTTGATTACAAAATCTGACCTTATTGTACATTCCATCTACCTAAGCAAAAGACTGAATTTCCATTCTTAAGTCACGAAACGCCAAAATGAAGTACAACTAACACTCATATTCCTGAAACTCCATTGACTTTCATATTGCAGGTTATAGGAAAACATTCTCCTCAGCACAAACTTTAAAACAGTTTTCTCATCCTACAAATGCTTCAGAGATGTTATAGATTCTCCTGCTGTTTTTATCAAAAGTTAAAATCTTTTGTGGATTTTAAAGTTATGAAAAGTTGAACATCCTAGATGTTCAGCTAGCCAGGGTTAAGGCTAGGATAGGGTTAGGATAGCCCAGAAAGGAAGGGG
This sequence comes from Nothocercus julius, assembly GCA_013398735.1. Lineage (NCBI taxonomy): Eukaryota > Metazoa > Chordata > Aves > Tinamiformes > Tinamidae > Nothocercus > Nothocercus julius. The sequence goes on from VZSV01000017.1 coordinate 2,270,525, forward strand.
TAGCAATTGTCAGTGTAAATAACTTAAGCTGGTGTCTTTAATTTCCTAGTGTCTGCTTTGAATATACTGATGGAATACTTTATTTCCCCCTGTTTTTTTCTATCTTTGACCTTAGAAACATTCCACAATAAAAATGCCAGGCATTATTACAAAGCTGTGTGAAAAAAATAATTAAAAAAAAAGAACAAATTTTCTAATGCAAAACATGCATTATCATACTTTTGAAGAAGCTTAGTTTCTTCACCCTTCTGATAGATGAAAGCATACTTATGTTATAATATAGCTTTAAATTATTTAAGATTTTTTTTTTCTGGAAAATAACTTGAACTGCTGTCACAGATGAACCATTTATGATCCTCAGGTTGCCTTTTATTTAACAAAATCTACAGAAAAATGATCTCATGGATGAAAACATGCCTATTTTTGGTGAATGGAATAGCCACTTATTATTTCATATTCTTTCCAATATCATTACTAAGGAAAAAACAGAAATGTTCTTGTTCTTCCTTTCTTCCTACTCACACTGACTTTCTTCCCCTTCTAATGTCTAACTCTTTCCTTAATTTGATAATTCCCTTTAATTTACATATGTTCTTTTGTGGGCTGCAAATGAACTCAAGAGGAGAAAACAAAAAAAAGGAGCCTGGGGTGCCATCAGGGACTGCTCAGTGAAAAGCTATGCTTAATATGCAGTGGTAGTCAAAGCAAACAGAATGATAGCATGAATAAAGAATGGTTTCGTGATAACAACGAAAGCATTACCATGCCATTTTATAAATAGATTACAAACCTTCACCCACAATGCTGTTGTCAGTGTGGTCCCAGGGAAATCATTGTGGGCATTCCTCCCAATTCCAACAGGGAAAAGACTTCATCTGGAGAGGGCTCTGTATAGGAGTGTCTAACAGGGGAGATGTGACATCCCTGCCATGTCAGTGGGGCATTAGTATTAGGGTACTAATAGGGGACAAATTAGAGTACTAGGGTACAAATTTGAGGAAGATGAATGAAAAACTACATAATTATTATCATTATTTTTCTACCATGTGCTATTATTTTTCACAATCTTAATATTCAATAAAATTATGTAAAGTATGATGCTTATGATGGGTTTTACAAAACCAGGCATAAACACCAGTAATAGTCCAACTGAATTAGAACACTGATAGCATATATTCTTACAAGATAGTTTTATTCTATTTAATCCAACATCATTTCTGCCATAATATTCCTTTATTTTAATCTGCTCAATTAACACAAATTGTTGCTCTGTATAGAAATATATACAATAGGTTTATGTGTTTCCAGCTAGAGTCTAATTGCTTTGACTTTACATTTTTTGGGACATCTAAAGAAGTCAAAACAGAAGCAATGACCTTTTTGCCTTCCATATTACAGTGTGCTAAACATTTTGAAGCATATGTTACGAAACAGATGCAAAAAAAGTAGCTTAAATAAATTGTGCTGGCATCCAGTGTAGTATAATCGCCTGAAACTGTCACAATAATGGTTTTGGCTTATCCCGGAAAGGGAAAATGTGATAAAAATAGACAGAACCAGCAAACACTTACTGGAACAGTAATTTGGTGTATGGAAATGATTGTCTGAATACTTCATTTACACAACATATCAGCTTGTATTATAGATGGTGAAACCCCCAAGTTTAACTAAAAATGATCTGATAATTCTTTCAGAATAATGCCTGTTTGTTAAGAGGCTGTAGGGTTTTATCTAATCAGTACTAGGATACACAGACTCCCAGAATCAAGTTAATCACCCAAATCCCCACCCCCCAAATTTACATATATGCATAAGTCATAGAATGCTCATAGAAACCAATGCAGGTACAAGCAGGCTTGTAACTGCTGCCTGATTATTATATTTTATTTCTGATTTTATATATGTATATTTTCTACATTGCTCTGCTTTGGTTATACAGTGTGAAATGAAACTGACTCTGTCTTGCTTTTAATATGGCACTGTGAACACCATTGTGAGCAAGGCAAACAACGAGAGAAATCAGAGGTGGTCTGTATTCCTTTCCTGCCTCCAGAATTATTGTTGAACTGTAGCTTCTGCAAAGATTGAAGAATGTTATAAAGAAAATTTACTATAGTGCATGAGCAATAAATGAAAAGAATGATTTACTGCTAAACCTTTAGCAGTAAATACCTTTAACACCTTTAATTTTCATGCTAAAAAGAAGGAAAAAAAAAAAAACTCCCTTATTGCCTATGTTACTACTTATTTATATTCCTCATTAAAAGCTCGGGACTTTTACTCACAGCAATCCTATGATTCACTCTTATCTTCAACTACCACCCACTCTCTTGGCCTTCCTTAGCTTTAGCTGTTACAAGAAATGATTATGTAAAGATAGCTGGATGTGCACATATTTCTTCTAAACTAACTACTTAAGAAATAAGTCAGTTTAAACCTGCAGTCCATACTATCAGTATCACAAATGCTCTCTGTGTACTTCTACTTCTTATCCTCATCACTACAGAAAACACATTGCTAAGATTCCTCCTCCCTTACTTTTTTTCCACATCAGACTAATAGCTGTGATGACTTGAAAAAGAAAAAAAAAAGTATTGAAATTGCACATTTTGATGTAAATTGTATTGTGCTATTTTTATTTTATGCAAGAAAGCAAGTTCCCAATTAAACAAAATGCAATTAAAATAAAGGAGAAATACAAATGGCAAAAATGTTAGTATTATAATATGCATTGGGCCATTATCATGCCATAAGAAATTTTAGGATAAAAAATGCAATGAAAATGTAAGCTGGAAAATGGTCAGAACAGAGCATGATGTGAGCAGTCAGAACATAACATGATATGCAAAAGAAATGTCATGGAGTAAAACAGATAGCTGACATCAAACAACCCTAATATCCTAGGTATCAGGAGCCCTGGATTATTTCACTGTAGGGGTTCATATATCCATATTCAGCCAATCTGTTACAGTGAATTCAAACAGCAATGGTTGCAAAGGCAGCATTACCACATTACCCACTTCTACCTGCTTGAACATTATGAGGGAAAAGTAATACCTGCTACTATTTACAAAGCAGCAAATGAAAGGGCAGAACGTTCCTATTTCCCGAGGAACTGACTGACCCGTGCTCTCCAAGAGAACAGTTTGCTGCTAATGGCAAAAATAAACAACAGATGGCCTTCAGGGATTTTTTTATGGGTTTTTACTTAACAGAAATCTGTAGCTTGAAGTAGGTCATTGTTAGCTAGAGATACAGAACTACAATAGCTCTTAACAGCTTAGATTAATTGGTGAAAAAGACCACTGAGCCTGCTAGGATTGCTTGGTTGCTTGAGAAAAAAAAAAAAAATATAAAAGAAAATATTGGTGCTTAGGCTCTTTGTTTTGGCAGAAATTTCACCCTTTCTATTCTCCATGCTTTGTTTCTAGTAAGTAGAACACGAATACAAGACTTCTCTGTGTTATATTTTGTGTTTTTTTGTTTGTTTGCTTTTTTTCTCTGAGCCCTAAGACAGAAATGTAGCAATCATCCAACATCAAAACATAGGAAATCAGTGCAGCCTGCTGTCATAACTGTTTTCCATCTTTAGTCTGGATACTTTAATACACTTCTTTTCTATATTTTGTTTCTTGCATTTTTAAAATACTATGGGTTTTCCTCTATGTGAGACGGGGATACCCAGACTGATAACAATGTGGAGGGAGATATTCTAAGTTTAACTCATATTGCACAGTACAACATTCAGGTTTGCTTGAAATCCTTCTCTTTATGTGGATGTATTGGGAATCAGGTAGAATCTGCAGAGCATTTTCCAAAAGATAATTTCGTATTTTAGCTCCACTAAAGACTTTTGATGCAAAGACAGGACCACAAGTAAAAGAGGCTTTGACTACTGTCAGTCGCAGCACCCCTAATCTTTTCAGAGACTTTGATTTGTGTTACTGAAAGCTCCAAGAAGCAGCACTTCTGCCTGTAATAAGAAAATACATTTTCCTATAACCTTGGTTTTGTTTTCCATTCTGGCTCTTATGTCACCACGGGGTCCTAATATAGAAGTTTCTTTAAAACAAGGAAAGTCCAAATCTCAGAAAGAAGAGAAATAGAAATAGAGTGACAACATGACCAGAAACCTGCAGTCAGCATAGAAGAAAAACAGGTGAGAGATGATTTAAGTTTGGCCTGAAAGGAACTTCTTTGCACCTCCACAGGAATGACAGCAAGCCAAAGCCAAACCAGAAGAAAAGAGTGTGTAGTTATTAAAAAAAATATTTTCTCTCACTGCTGTATAAAAAGCTTCTTAGTGTAAAACAGAGCTGAAATACGCAAGATCAGGAAAAAAAAAGAAAAAAAGTGTTTATCTGAGAAAAGAGACATGATTCAGAGGCTTGTGGGCTGGACATGTGTTTTGTTAATTATCTACCCACATATTAAATTTATGCCTTGATGGCAACAAAATGAAAGGAAAATGCTGAAAGTATTGTTATTTACTTAACATATAACAGAATGAAGCAAGAGCAGATGCAGTGCTGACTTGTGCATACTATTTCACCAGTGCAAAATAATACATGATCAAAAATTTAAAGTGAACTTCAAGATCAGAATGAATAGTGATTATCCCTACTTTCATGTCACATATCATAAATTAAACAACCAGATGTTGTTTAATTCTTACTTTGCTAACTAATCTTACTTTGCTAACTAATGCCATAGATGAATAAATGGTCATTACATAGAACTGTGATTAGTATCGTTATGACAATAGCTTTGTTACTCTTAAGCTTCAGTGTTCAATATGACAGCAGAATTAAGTTTCTAAAGCTTACTTAAAAAAATTAGGATCATTACTTTTTGAATATCTTGATCTGAAATTAAATAAAATTAAGTATTTGAACATTTTTGAAGAGCTGAGTCCAAGAGGCTGAAAGAGTCAGCTACTGTAATCAAATTCTCGGGATCGGTGGCATCTGTGTTGATGTGGCAATACCTAGATAGCGTTATTCAAGAGTACATCATTTGTACCCACTTTGATCTGGGCGACTGGGAAATGAAGACCGCTGGTGGCATTTGCCAATGGGGAGGCAGTCTAGGTAGTGTAAGTACAGTCTATTTTGATCAGCTCATTTCATATTTCAGTAGTGAAAACATAAGATTATGCTACTCGTGGGTGAATGACTTCAGCTCACAGTAATACTCACAGAGAAAGACTTCCATTTGTACCTACTCAGCAACACTTCCATTAAAATGTCTGTAATTTGGAGAATTAACTTTAGAGAATATTACAGACAGACCCTTAAAAAGAGGAACATAGAGGGATTTTGAGAAAGCACCTAACCACACTGTTCCATTAAAATGGAAGCTTGGCATATAGAGAAAGGCTTAGCACTCTTGCCTAAAATGGGACACAGTCAGAAATCAAATGTTTAAATATAAGTTAGAAGCAAGAAAACTCAAACAACCGGAGTTAGGTAACAGTGAAGGTGCTTATTCATTTTTTAAACCCCTAAATTGTAAAGTTCTTTAGCAACAGAGTGGAGGCTCCTGAGACGTTCCCCTGGGTTCCTGTCTAATTTCCATTGCAATCCAATGAAATGTCAGGAGAGTTTTCTAAACTCCACTCTTCAACAGGCTCAGTTTAGTACACATGCTCTTCTGAACTTAAGCACGTGTGTTCAGTGCTTTGTTGTTGTTGCTACTGTTACATACTGTTACCCTAAATCTTGGCAACTTTAGGAACCATATTGCACTAAAATCAGATTTCAAATAGGAACATTTTTAAGAGGAACATTTATATACTCTTCCACTTAAAACTATTTTAAGAAATTTCATTGCATTTGGTTTTTCTCTAGTAAAACCAAATTAGATTGTTAACATTTATAGCTATTTTCCCCTATTACTTAAAATGACCTAAAAAAGAATGTATAAAACATTAAGTAGAGACTAGAGGCATTCTAACAAATTATCCTATTACCTATATTTTTTCCTAACTCTCCAAGCCTTCTAGGTTACTGGGTTTTGCTTTGTACATTTTTGTGTATTTATTGAGGAATTATATTATAAAACAATAGGATCCAAGCTGACATTATATATGCAGGGTGTAAGATATCACAGTTCTGTTATGGCTTTACTTACAGAAGTACCTTTCTAAACTATGATAAAAAAAAAATAGGCTGTGGTCTAAAGAAATCCAGGTGAAGTTCCTCCATTACTACAGGTTCAAATTCCAATGTGCTTAATTCACCACTTTCCAGGTTGGGCATGTGTCAGAGACCGTGCAAATCATTGTGCCCTGCTAAACAAAGAGAGGTGAATGGCCCTTTAGTTGAAATCTATGGAAGCTGGCCATTAACTTCGCGGAAACCAAGATCCCATCCTCACTCCTTTTCTATAATATGTGGCCATTGAAAAAGTTCTAGCAACGTTTTATAGATTTAGGAAGCCTGTGAACTGCAGTCTTTGGTAATGTGCTGCGTACTTGTTAACTGCTATTCCAGCTTACCAAGCGAAGAGGGAAACTTAATGGCCCTTAGGATGAAAGGGAGTACCAAGGAAATATTGGGTAGAAAACAAACAAGCAAGCAGAGGAAAGAAACTGTGAAAAGTGAAAAAGTGAAATGTCAAGGGAACGTAGACCAAAAACTTAAGCCTTCAACAAAAACTGGAAACAGAATGGTAAGAAGCCCTGCTTCTCTAGAAATGGTTCTAGAAAGGAATCAACACTTGCTGTGTGTCCTTACTAAAAAAAGATGACGGAAGTATTTTCAGGAGGCTATCATGCAAGTCTTCCAGTTGCTCTGGACATTGTGACCTAAGGATAATCTGTGACACGCGATCCCACTCTGGAAGCCAGAGCCTTACCATCTTGGCGCCTCTATGCCTGGCACATCCCCTGGGTGATTTAAAACCTTCCCCCCTACAATATTAAATTTTGCAAACAAGGTCATTAGTATAGCTGTACATAACACTCTGTTTATACTTTACTAACTCAAATAAAAATCTTGAAGAGGGCTACAGAAAAACAGACAATGGGGCCTATTTACAAAGTGAATTGTATTAAATTTAAGTGGAAATGGGCTCCATGCATACATAAAAGTCTTTGGATGATTTCTGAGTTGATAAGCAGTATTTTCAAACATGATATATCATACATTCATACTTTGAAACCATTTTGACATGACATTGAAGGTACAGGCTTCTTTGTCCAATCTTTCATATCTGTTTTTTTCCTACTGACAATAGTTACTTACTGTGAGTTCATGTTTGAAATATTTAGTGAACAGGCCTAGAGCTCTACGCTTGCAAATTTGCCTCTAATCTCCAGCTCATGGTAATTGTAATGTGGCATTTTATTGCAATTTTTAACACACTATACAGTAAGGCAAAGTCTCAAGCTGCGAAATCTGAGCAGAAAAGTGCACCCTTTTCCTTCTGCTTTTTTTCAGAATTGACTGTAGTGGCACTTGCCAGTTTAGTTCAAGACCTATCCCAGACATGACCACCGCCTGATTCAAAAGTATTAAAAAGTTTAGTTTTCTTATCCAAGGTGGTTCTGCCGTGCACTGTGGGAAAGAAATGGAGCCAAAACACCATTTATTAGTGAACCACTCCTCATATTTGATGAATTCATGTCTTCTTACTGGTGCAGTATCCCTAATCCCTTCCTATTCTCCTGCATTGAAGTACAGCCAGCCTCACAAGGGGAACATTGAGATTACAAAGTGAAGACACACACTTTGCTTTGTGGTTGTTAGCAAATTTGACCCATTGGTGAGGATTTGGAGATATAGGAGAGCAGCACAACAGTAAATATCCAATCTATTTCTGCGTTGCCTTTGTTTGGGGTAAGGGCCTGTCTGACTACAATAAGAAACAAAATGAACTCTTCATCAGCTCTTTCATTCTGTGAGCAAAGGCTGAGGTGCTGCAGGTGAAGCCATGGAAGATGTCTGCATTTGCACTGTTCCTTCATCTGCTCTTACTGCTCCTTACTGGAGTGAGGTGGGGATTTCAGAAGAGAGTGATACTGCAGAAGTTGCACCCTGTGAATCACTGATATTTGAGCTTTAGCTTATTATATCGAACTCCATTACTAGTTACAGCCACAGAAATCTAGCTATTAATCACACTGAGTCCCGCACATCACTGACTATCTGCGAGGAAGGAGGAAGGAGTATAGCCAGTAACAGCAAGCTGAAATAACATTTTCAGGATAAAATGTGTTGGAAGGATAAGCAGAGACCCAGCCATCCTTACAGCATGGCTTATAAACATAAAGAAATATTTAATTCTCCAACATTGAAAGGTCTGCAGACTTGTTATAAGACAGAGTCTGCCCCCTTCCTTTCTCCTCCTCCATCCCCCATCTGTTAGCTATTAAATTTTACAGACATGGAAATTGAACCAAGAAATTTAAATATGTTTCTTTGAAAATTTTCTTAGGAAATATCAGGGTTTCCCTTTATCCCATCCACTGGGCAGATTAATCCACACATTAACCCCACCTAAAAATTACATGCTGACCCAGGCTTGCCCCAGCTTCTCCCTTCCTTGCCCAGAGGTCCCAGCAGGGGAGATCCTCAGTGCCAAGGGACACGGAGAGATGTGGCTGCACAACCTGTGCTCCATGCAGCAGAAACACCAGAAACACCCATTGTGTTTCGGGCTGCCGATGGGCATGCACCTCCACTAGATCCAGGCAAATTGGTTTGTCCACATGGCCAAAAGCAGAGATTCTCTTTTGCTCCTGGACAGATAGTGCCCTCGTGCCTGTGGGTTCGTTAGGGGGAGCTAAGAAGGTGATGCTGCAGGGCTGCTTCCAGTTCCCACACTGGATCTCTCTGAACCCCTCACCATGAAGCACAGTGCAGCACTTGAAGAGTAGCAGCTGTTACTGTGCTGCCTTTTCCTGCTTCCCTTATCCATAAGCACTGAACTCTACACAAGCACATTTCCAAGAAATCCCATATTTACTGAAGAAGACCATCCTGTTATTATACTGAACAACTGCTTTGACCTATTCTGGGAATTTCTCAGTTTTGTCCTGCAAGCCTAAGGTGCCCTACTCAGATAATTTCAGATTCATCTTTTTATTATTATTATTAATTTTTTTAATTTCCTCAATCAGTATGGAAAAAAAATCGATCAGCAACTTTTTGTCCAAGGAATATTGCACGATGATCTGCTTATACAGCTATCTGATTTTACACGACCATATTATCTTCAACAGGTTTTAAATGCATAGATTTCATGTGTTGTGACTAGAACGATGCTAGCGAATAGACTTCATGTAAGTAATCTTTGTTATTATTATTATTGCTACCACTTTAAGGACCACATAACATACAGTTCACTAATTTGTGGGGTTGCATACAGAATATCTTGCACTCTTTTCAGTTAATAACAGAACTAAGAAATCTGCTCTAACTTTAAGTAGGAAAAAAAAAAGCACACTAATCCTTTTACAGTTCAGGAAAGCTGCAAAGAAACAAATCATGTAAGGCAGAAATAGAATTAAACAAATATGTAACAATATGTAACAATTTGGGCAGGTCCCTTTCTTATTACAAAATGTTCATAAAGGATTATAAAGTCTTCTTTCAAAAATACTTTTTACATAGTTTATTTTTTTTTCTAAGTGCTTTTAAAGATCTGAATAATTTATTTAAAAATAAAGTTTCAAAAGTTGCAAACTTTTTTTCTATAAACTGTAAGATAGACTACGGAACTAAAGTAGAACAGAATAACCTGGAGCATAGCTAATAAACTTAATTTTATGACTGATAAAAGAAGTTAATTCCAGAAGGGAGCTCAGGAGGATACATGCTGCAAACCCCCTCATCTAGGCCTTATCATCAAGCAGAAAAGTCCATAGCCTAGTTTTTAAATGAAATACCTGAAAAGAAGGCACACTCACACACACACACACAAACAGATAAAAAAAGGAAGAATACAGATATTTTACGGAAGGAAAAGACTGAGTGGCTTGGTACCCACTGTGCTGTTTATACCTGTGCCCCCAATGCCCCCAAGAACAATCTCACTTCAAGCTCTTTTTGAAGCAGTCTCAGTAATGATTTGCCCAGTCTCTAAAATAACAAATAACAATTCTAGAACAACACGGAGTAAAGCACATATACAGGAAGCACTTCGGTACCCAAGAGCTTGTCTGTTTTTTTTTCCAATTTTACTAGCTGGATAATAAAAGATATCACTTCTGTCTAAAAAAAGAGCCTTACTGTTGAGAAGATCTTTATCCAAAAATTGCATCTCTTAGTCATCATTTTATCCTTGTAGGCTATTTCTGATAGCCCAAAACGTGTGTAACATTTTCACTGAATGAACCACCAATCTATAAGAACATACTTTAACTGATTAACACTTTACAGCATTCAAAGAGAATATATAAAGCACACGCCAACAATTGCCAAACAGCTTCATTTAGTGAAAAATCTAAGCATTTGTTATCTTCACAAAATAATATCATAGTGTAAACAGTCATGATGATATCAGACCACCAGTTCAGAACAGTCTGTATTACAATATGGTTATCTTTGTTATATTGGCCCACATTACCACTGAAATATTAATATTACCTGATGGGTGGATTGAATTTCTTGTTAGTTACTGAGCAAGACCAAAGATTAGCACTTGACTGTTTTTGGGCTCTTTCTGAATCTTTAAAACTTGTTGGAGAGTTGAAGATTTTTTTCAGCACTTCAAACTTTCTACATAATAGAAGACTCCTATACTAAAAGAAGTATCCAGTTTAACAAGTATCTAAACAGGACCTAACCTTGTCTACTGGTTTCAGGAAAACTGAAGAAGCTGACAAATAATCAATGGCCAATAAAATGAGGTAAGCCTTAAAATTATTTGATAAGAAAAATAAGGTAAATGTCCTCATTCTGAAGAAGAACTGGTCACTAGAATAGTGTTAATTTAAATTATCTAGATAAGTTGTAGCTCAGCACAGAACACTGTATCATTCTTATCACAGAGCAGTTCCTTTGGTTTGCATTAAACTTCTAAATTATTTTCTTTTCTTTTCTCTGGCATGTGATGGGCAAGCAAAGAGTTAACAACCAAAACCACTGAAGTGCAGGAGCTCCGCCAGGACCCTGCCAACACAGCAGAAAAGCAATGGAGAGACTTTGGGTGCTCTCCCCAACAAAAAAGTAGGAAGTCTTGTGGAGGCAGGGTGGTCCCACTTTGCTAAAATTTGCAAAGAAATACCCAGCTCACTAAAGAACACATACACTTGCAAAGCACTTGATAATGGACCGAAATTTGCCTGAAGATACTGGAAGGATGACCTTGTGAGGATGACCACCGCACAGTCACATACACCTTCCCTAAGGGTATAAAGGACAGAGTCTAGCAGTGATGATTTGAATAGGGATCAGGAAAAATCACTGACCAACTCCTCTGGCTGGCCTGTGAGTATCCGTCCCCCTCCCTCACCTGGGATGCTTGCTAACACAACTCCTTGCGAGGCTGAGAGTCCCCTGTACATTCAGAGTGAAGAAACGCTTGCATTTTCAACTATTTCCAAGGTTGAGAGGGCCCTGTACACACAGGGTGAAGTAATGTCATAGTATTTATTTTATTTTATTTTATTTTATTTTATTTTATTTTATTTTATTTTATTTTATTTTTTTTTATTTTATTTTATTTTTTTTTTTTTTTTTTTTTTTTTTTTTTGCCTGGGACAAGCAGTGTGCTCCATTTCGTTACATTAATTGCCAGTTGCTATTTACTAATTGATAAGCCCATCCCTATAACAGTCACACCAGCTAATGGTGGATGTTGTTACCAAACAGATCTTATGTTGGTGAATAAAATCAACTAACTGAAGTCCAGGGGTTGTTGTCCCTCAGGATTATTTTACTGTCTCCTTTAATGAGCTAGCAGGACAGCATTTTAACAAATGATATAGCATCTTCTGGATCTAGCCTGCTGATCAGCCAGGTTAATTTTTCAGGATTTGAAACCTTTTGTTGTTCAGGGAAATCATTTAATCATCACATTCCGGCCCTAAAGCATGTGTCTAATTCCCCTAAGAGAAGAGACTGGAACATTTTTTCTAATACATTTGTCAGGATTATCTACAAGTAAAGACTAGTCTCTGAATGTTTTTACTATGAATATAGGAAGGTGTACTAGCATTTTCTTTCCACAAAGGTCCCATTGGGGCATTAAGTCTTGCTCTGCAAAGGAATTGATAAATATTTGCTGATCCTACCGCACTTACTTTGCTTGTTTCCTAAATAAAAAGTTCTCTAATGATAGACTATAGGGCATGCAAAAATTTTACTAGTTTCCAATGCATTTAGTTTACACTGCGCACACATACGCCTCTGTGCTTTCACTGACCTCCAGAAAATGTCTCATGAATAAAAATAAGCTACTTCCTACGTACAGATGTGAACAAATAGGAAAAAGAGAGATAAGAATAAGCAAACCTGAAAGAAGACGATGGTACTAGAAGCAGTGATGAGGGGTAATTTTTTTTTTTAATTTGTTTTCAAATGTTTTCAAAACATTTTTAATTTATTTTAGACACATTAAGTAAATTCTTGAAATATGTCACTTGAAAGAAGCATTAAGCCTATCCAAAGTGTGGTAAACTGAAAAAGAAACTAATTGAAAGCAGATCATTCATTTATTTCTACTTCAAATATATCTAAATAAACCAAAAATTAAAAAAGCAAAAGGCATTTTTTATGTATGCCATTCGTAAATATATTTAATTTTATGGGCACTTTGCTGTCAGTTAGTGATGTCATGTGTAAAATGCATTTTCAGCATTCTAGTCCCTCTTCCCCTTCATATCCCAACCTTTATGGAAACAATATGTCACAAATGCAGTTGCTGGCAGAGAAGCCAAGCGAATAACTCACAGATGAATCAGTCATCAACTTTTACTGTTTACGATGCAGCTCTGGGCATCTATGATTTTTAGGCTGTATTTGATATTCCAGATTTATTTCTTTTGAACACAGCATAAATATGTCAGTGCGCATGCAATATATATATTTACGTATAAGCATACACATATGCATTCCTGGTGTTTTCATTGATATAAGTATTAGTCAATTAAACAGAATTTATATACATACATTTACATGTATATATAGTAATGTAATTACATATATGTATATTTATATTATCATATACATATTAAAAACACCAGCAATCCAGGTTCCATTGTGAATATTCATTTTCACTGTGATAAAACTTACTTTGCCAAGTATTATCTTAATACTTGGCAAATTTATAGTACTCGTTGCTGGTTATTGGTCTGCTCTTTGCTGGAGTTCTTCTGAGCAAGAGAAGCAGATGAATGAGCAGACTGAGTCAATTCAATGAGAAAATTCAACTGCCTATATTCTTACTTTCTCGACTCCAGCACACGGTCTGGCTCAGGCTCTGGTCTGAGCTGGCACACAGGAAACTTTTACTTATTCCATACCATAAGAGTAAAGTTTGACCTTTCAATTTTCTTTTTCTTCCACAACAATCGTGCCCTGTGCACCACGTGCCAAAAGGTCTAACCAGGACAAGTAGAATAGAGAGAGAAGGAGATGACACCAACTGTTCCCAAAAGTCAGAATTCAACACAGCTCCATCTTCTGGAAACAAGAAAGTAATAGAGAAGTCTTGTGGCATGAGGAAACTCATCAAACTTTTAACAAGCTTTTGGTTGTATGATTGAGGCTGTCCTTACCTGTGTGATGTGCAGAACCCACTCCCCACCAATGACACTTGAAAGTGATCCTTCTTATTCAGCAGCAGATTTAGCCCTGTATTCTTAGTAAAATACATGATTCTGCAGCACATGCATAACTCCTCTGAATTCTTGTACTCAAGACATTGTCATATTATGATAGTTTCCATATATCAACTTTCTTTTGCCAGACAAAAAAACAGACACTTCACTTACAAAAATAAAATAGTCAACCAAACAAGGGAGAACAAAAACAAAGCCCACGCACACCCTGAGCGTAGCGGGCAGCTCCCAGCAGAGCTGTGCTGTGCTGCTGGGCGCTGCCGCTCTCTGCAGCAGGCGGCCGTGGCCGGGCACTGGGGAAAGGCATTCCTGCTCCTAGCCCGAACCCCTGCTCCCCAAATGCTTCTAGATAAGCTACTGCATAAAGACAATGTTCATTTAACTTCTAAAATGCTGTGCTTCCTTCTATTTGCAGCTCTCCATTGAAATGGCCCATTTGCAGCGTGTGTTTAAGACATCTGTTCAGTTCCTCTTGACCTCTGTTAATAATTTGTGCCTACTACTGTGTGCCAGACGGGAATGACAAAATGGAACTGAAATAAACACTCTTTTCCTACCTCTTCCATCTTCATATTATCCTTATCATCCCTTTACAAGCTGGAGGAGGTGTCATCTGCTCCCACACAAGGAATTACCTGTTTGGTGAAATAGTTTCAGAAGATCAGCAGCAGTTTAATGTGGCATCATTTTTAACTTCCTAAAGTGCCTCAGTGGAAGATCATTCCCAAGCACAGGCTCCTACCGGCTCCCACTTGAGGCTATGAAGCAGCCGGAACACCTACTGAAATCTGCAGAGCAGATAGCTCCAGGCATCAGACTGCAACGGGGCAACGGCGCTGCTGGTGTCGGGCAGGGGAAGCCCGTTTCAGTCCTCGTCCTGGAGCCGATGCTGCCCTGCACCAGCGGCAACGCGGGCCCTGTCGCTGCAGCAGCAAACTTAAGGACACCCAGCCCCAACCCGGGCCGGGGTTCAGTTAGCAGCAGCAGGCTGGGTGCAGCCTCAGAGATCGCCTGCTGCCTACAGCACTGCGTGCAGATACGTCTTCAGCATAAACAGATCCTTTCTCCAGTATTGCTTTCAAAGCATGCTTTAATATCAAGTAGGGTTAAACTCTAGAATTCTACCATGATTCCTAAGAAATGCTAATCATAAAAATAGCAACAGATCTCTGTATCTTTTACTGAACTTTCTTATTGCTGGCAATTGCCAGCCCTTCAGGCCTTATTGTTTCATTTACAGGAGAGAACAGACAGTGTACAAGATTTTTATCACTTTTTACCTAATCCCTGTTGTGTTTTTTTTTTTAATTCCATCTACAGTTCTCCTAAAGACCTGGAACTTTATATTTTTTTTTTTCCTTAATTACTTAGGAAAATATTCTGATGGCCTGACTGAAGCAGAAGAGTGCTAGAAAGCAAGCACTGCAGGATACTGTTTCATTTAAAGCTTGTACCCCTGAGGCTTGCAGCACTGGTCATTTGCAGAAATACATTCTCATAGGCACTTCAACACAGAATTAGCCAGGCTGTATGCGCAAACAAGATGCTGCATATAAGCAAATGTACAAGTTGCCTGTTATAAACTTAGCCCACCAGAACACACTTGCACAAAAAGAAAAAAATTCTACTGTTTTGGCTTTTTACCAGATGCATTTAGGTTTTCTTTTAGAGGCAGTTTCATAGTGTTTAAACCTTACTTGAAGTTAAGTTGCTAGCTCTTTTATATTTAAGATACCACGAGCTAAAAAAACAACCCTCTGTGAAACTGCCAAATTTCATTAAGCTCTATGTATTATCTATGGATTTGCTCAGGTTCATCTGAACTGGAAGTGGGCACATTGGAAATTCTAATTCATGGGAGGAAGTTAGATGAATTATAGCCTCTGCCAGTAAGACAGATTGAACAAAATGTCTGTTGTGCTTTTGTGTTATGGCCTTTCAGCTAGGGAAATCTACCCTGAAAAATAATAATACCCTCCAGGATATAACGAGAGAATCAGCGCTCTTTGAATCTTCAGTGAAAAAACAGGATGAGCATAAATTCTTTGTGTCTGCTTCTTGCCTTTTTAAATTTCATTTTGCTTTTAGAGTTAACAATTCTATCAAAAAAATACAGAAGACAGAAACACACCCCCACTTACCTTGAGTTTAGATATTTTAGATTTAATACACCATTTTCAAACTGAGCAACTAATTATCCACGTATATAATCTTAGGACAAAAGTCATTCACACATAAATATAATTTAAACATACTCGAACTTCAGTGTAGGCACCTAATATTTTGCCTGACATGGATTTTGCTTTTTTACATGCTAAAATTCCCTTAATCTCCATTGCCTATGTACTCTGTTGTTCAGCACTACATATTTCTCCTCATATAGTCTCTCTTCCATTTCGCCAGTAAAGTTTAAATTCTACAAAAAATTTTTCTTGCTTTGCCCCATTGAACCATATTTTATGGATAAGGGAAGATTTGGCCTATAATGCCAACTGACTCATAAAGCAATGGGGTTTCTTTTGTAGGTTTATCTCAAAAATTTGCAGGAATATTTTCAGATTGCTACTGGCAGCATAGATTCCTGATAGCTCTTCTATTAAATGGTTACAACTTTATGATTATTAAAACAATGGTGAATATCAAGTGTTTTCCCATTAAAATCATTGTTGCGGTAAAGAAACAAGAAGAATTTATGGTATTTTCATATGTCTAAATATCCTTAGCATGTCCTATTTTTTGGTAAAACTGCACAGTATCTTCATAGACCACTTTAAAATCAATAGAAGATAACCAACTAAAATTCATTTAAAATGTACTTTTCTCTCCTTACATAGCTAAGTATTATTTTCATATTTTTAGTGAGAGTCACCAGAAGCTGGTGACTGAACATGACTGAAGTCACATTCTGCTAGGAACTGCACAAGCAAGGATGATGACTTGTCCTGAAAAACTTATGATTAGGCAAGTAGAAATAAATCATGGTCCGTTTTTATTGTATATATATTTACTACTATCTCAAATGACCAGTAAATCACCTTCATTAACTTTCAGCTTCTGTAACTACAAAATTAACAGCGATTGAATATCATTTTTACTGGGGTGAAGATTCTCTTGTGCTGGACAGAATTTAGTTCTGCTGATGGATTTGCCACAATACACCAATACCCCTTATTGTACAGGGAAACCATTACTCTTCCTGCCAAGTGTAAATACGTGGTATCTGAGAACCACAAATTCCGAAAATCTGTTCAGCTGGCTAATGCACTAACAACATTTTTTTTCTTTTTTTTTTTTTTTATAATTGCTAGAATAAACATATCGTATGATATTAAAGGCAGCTTCTAAATTCCTAACAGCTTTAATTTTGGCAAACAACCAAACACATGTGTTTCCAGTGCATTATACTTTCACTTTTGTATCTTAATTTGTTGAGCAACTTCTCTTATTTCACAAGAGGACTTGGAAATCAGCAGCAAGAAGAAGATTAGGGAAAATATGGGCCTGCTGCTGAACGGGGTGGGTGCTTTGGTGACAGAGGATACAGAGAAGGCAGAGTTACTAAATGCTTTCTTTGCTTCAGTCTTTACTGCTAAGGCTAGTTCTCATGAACTACAGAGCCTGGGTGCAAGAAAGAAACCTGGGAGAGAGGAAGACCTTCCGCTGGTCGAGGAGGATTGGGTTAGGGGTTATATAGGCAAACTGGACACCCATAAGTCTATGGGCCCAGGAGGGATGCACCCAAGAGTGCTGAGGGAACTGGCGGGGGTTATTGCTCAGCTGCTCTCCATTGTCTTCTAGAGGTCATGGAGGAGGGGGGAAGTGCCTGAAGACTGGAAGAAAGCCAAAAAGGGCAAGAGGGAGGACCTGGAAAACTACAGACCAGTCAGCCTCACCTCTGTCCCTGGAAAGGTGAAGGAGCAGCTCATCCTAGAGACCACCTCTAGGCATGTGAAGGAAAAAAAGGTGATCAGGAGTAGCCAGCATGGATTCACCAAGGGGGAGTCATGTTCAACCAACCTGACAGCCTTCTATGTTGGGATGACTGGCTGGCTGGACAGTGGGAGAGCTATGGATATTGTCTACTTTGGCTTCAGCAAGGCTTTCGTCATCGTCTCTCATAACATCATCACAGCAAAGCTCCAGAAGTATGGGTTAGATGAGTGGACAGTGAGATGGATTGAGTACTGGCTGGATGGCAGAGCTCAGAGGGTGGTGATAAATGATGCCTGCGGCCAGTGTTGTCCCCCAGGGATCAGTGCTGGGCCCAGTGCTGTTCAGCTTGTTCATCACTGACTTGGATGAGGGGACAGAGTGCACCCTCAGCAAGTTTGCAGATGATACCAAACTGGGTGGAGTGGCCAACACTCCAGAGGGCTGTTCTGCCATTCAGAGGGACCTTGGCAGGTTGGAGAGTTGGGCAGAGAGGAACCTCATGAAGTTCAACAAGGACAAGTGCAGGGTCCTGTACCTGGGGAGGAATAACCCCAGGCACCAGTACAGATTAGGAGTCGACTGGCTGGAAAGAAGCTCCACGGAGAGGGATTTGGGAGTCCTGGTTGACAACAGGTTAACCATGAGTCAGCAATGTGCCCTTGTGGCCAAAAAGGCCAATGGGATCCTGGCCTGCATCAGGGGGAGCGTTGCCAGCGGGTCGAGGGAGGGGATCCTGCCCCTCTGCTCAGCTCTGGTGAGGCCACACCTGGAGTACTGGATGCAGTTCTGGGCTCCCCAGTGCAAGAGGGAGCTTCTAGAGAAGGTCCAGCATAGAGCGACAAAGATGATTAAGGGGCTCAAACATCTATATTATGAGGAAAGACTAAGCGAGCTGAGCCTGTTTAGCCTGGAGAAGGCTGAGAGGGCATCTAATCAATATGTACAAACACCTGAGGGGAGAATGTAAAGAGGATGTAAACTCTTTTCAGTGGTGGCCAGTCAAGGGTTAATGGCTACAAATTGAAACCCGGGCAGTTCCATCTCCATGTGAGGAAGAACTTCTTTCCTGTGAGGGTGCCAGAGCCCTGGCACAGGCTGCCCAGAGAGGCTGTGCAGGCTCCTTCTCCGGAGATCTCCCAACCCGCCTGGCTGCCACCCTGTGCCCCGTGCTCTGGGTGTCCCTGCTGGAGCAGGGGGGTTGGACTAGGTGATCTATAGAGGTCCCTTCCAACCTCAACCATTCTGTGTTTCTGAAAAGCCTTTGGAAATAGGGGATTTTTTTCAGCAAATTTATTATACACTTCCCTGGTGAAGGGTTTATTATTCGCTTGCAAACACTTATTACTGGCAAAATTCTACCTACTATACTCTTGGCTTGTATGTAATTCTTTTTTTTTTTTTTTTTAGTGAACACATTCATCCAGCTTTCATTTTTCTATATTTAACATATAGAAATGAAAGACTTTGAAATAAAATTTTTAAGAAGATACTACTGGAATATGACAAATTTGGCTCCATAAAATTACTGAAGTGTTCCATTTTTTACTTCGTCGAGTCTAACTTCACAGGAAAGAGGCCACAGTTTCTGCATGATCTCCATGGTTAAGTTAACTATTATCCTTTTGTCTTGTAATAGAAATCATAAACCTGGAGTACTGCAAACACCAGAGTGATCAGTTCAGTTCCTGTGTCACTGAGCAGCAGACTGGGGGAGAGGCGGGGGGAAATGAGTAGTCACACATTAGCACAGTCCATCACAGCAGTACAGGATTCTGCAAAGAGGGCTGGACACAGAGAAAATACTGTGGTTCTGCTCTGAAAAAAAAAAAAAAAAAAAAGGCTTTCTGCTTTTGCATGCAGAAGGATTTCATTAATGAGTCATTCCATAAACAGCAGATGGTATGAGGAGTGTAAATACACGAAGATACCCATGAAACTAAGACAGAAGGTCAGGGATCCCGGTGGAGTAATGGAAAGGCTAATAAAGCTAAAAGACAGAACCGTTGCCTCAGCTGGTATAAACTGGAGTAATTCTGTTATATCAGTCAAACTATTCTGATTTACATCCTCTGGGGATCTGGCCTGACTTGTTTCTACCCCCAGTGTCAGTCATCTCTCTCAATCCTCTTTTCAGTTACTCTGGCTATTATCAGTTATGTTGTAGTAATTCTGCAGCATAAGGTGTGCATTATGTTCTCCAAATAAATGCTCCGTAAAACTGGAACATTTCCCTAGGGCTGGTTATGCAAGAGTAAATTGAAAGAGCTAAGAATATGGATAGTGTGGGGATCATAAGGGTCAGGAAGGAAGAGGGACAGGCCTGACAGAACTTTTCTTTCCCACTGAGAAAAGTGGAGGATGTATCAACATCTCAGTGACTTTAAGATGCTTAATCTAGCTGTAAATTACCTTGCTTTTGTATAGGTGGCAGTTTAGCCATGGAGTTCACTGCAGGCTAATTTACTCTACAGAGATTACAGAGTTGCCTGTAGATGACTTTTTGAAGAAGTAATATGTTTTAAGTAAAAAGTTAGCAAATACTTTTCTGATGGTCATCATCAAAGATAATTATGAAGATAGAAAAAGCAAAAAAAGAGTGAGGGAAATTTAAGTAAGCAGAGAGCTAAGCAGAGAGCAAGAATAGACAAATAATATTCATTCATATTATTATTCTATTTAAACTGTTAAACTGTTTAAACATGTTTTCTGCATTTTCTGTACTTGATCACTACATTTTTCCTCAATACTTGATCAGCTATGTTCAGCTCAGTCTTATGGTAACGTCTTTTTGCTGGTGAAACGTATTATTTATCCCCTGTCCAATCAGCTCAGAAGAGAGAAGTGTAAGCGAGGAGATAGAGGAAATATGCGTTCAGAGTTACAGGGAGCATGAAGTTGTACTCAGTCATGGATAGGGCCCGGGAGCTTTATAATAAGCACTGTGGAAAGTTACATCCAATCAGCAAAAATATTGAAATGGGGGAAGGAATTGGTTAAGGACTGCGTGGGGAAGATGTTGAGGGTTATGCAGTAAAACTCAGCAGAACATTATAATAATGAAATACATAATTGTTCCTGTAAAATGTGATTTTGATGTCTAATCTCATTACTTTTTACCACAGAAACAACTTCCTCGGTTGGCATCCTTTTTGTTGTCCTTTTCCTTTTCCTCTCACTCTCTGTCATCTTTTCTCCAACAACTCATCCTTCTCATGCTTCTTGCAGTCTGGGGTGCTCTCAAGTGGCAGTCTGCTCTCCAGCTACCACTGGTAGTAAACCAGCTAGCAAAGTCAGTTTAGCAAGCCCTGTAGATAGAAAGGACAAGAAATGTTGAAGGGTAAAATCTTCGCATCTGCAGTTTGAGGGTAACACAATTTTTATTTGGGACAGTGTTGTGCGTTTAGGGATGGGTGGAAAGCTGTTGTACTGGAAACAATATGGCCACAGCAGACCGGAAAGCTGCCTTGCCACAGAGTTTAGGAATGAAAGAAATGGGACAGCAATGGGCCTGGGTGAAGAAATTCACCCTGCAACTTTCATAACCTACGGAGCTGGCAGCACAACATGGTGAGTCAACAACATTAAGCTGCTCTATAAAATACATCTACTGAAACAACATTTCAGTCATCTGCTTCAATTTAGCAGATTCCACTTCAGTAAGTCTGGGCAGTGCCGGTTTATAGGATGCATACACAAGACACAAGAGGTAATTGAAAGGCCAGACTTCACTATTTCTTGGTTGTAAAAATCAGAGATGGAACAAAGATAAGGGTACTTGAATTGAGCAGTCTCATTGGAAGTCTGACTTGGCATTTTTAATGTTCATGAGCCACCACCAGCTGAATTATAATAGCTGTTGCTCTTTTTCCTTTTCTTGTCTGAAAATATGTAATGATGTAGCTTCCAAGAAAGACATGACAGGAGAAAAAGATCCCTCTCCAGCAAATGCCGTTGAAACGACGAGTAGAAAAGAAAGGACAAGAATATACTTCCACACTAAGTTAACACATTCAATGCATATTATTCACACAGAAGTAAAGGTCTCTGCGGGTAATATGGCATTTCTGTACACCATTTTACAGTATCATAACTGAATCATGTATTGGTCCTGATTCTAGAAGTTAGAGGCGTATATTAGCTTCCACTGGTATTTACAGTGAGGATGCTGTGCCTGAAAAGCAGCTTAAGAGAGCAGATAAGGGTTGCTTTCCTAATGGCTTAATGGCCCTATGGCTGCCCTGCGTTAAGGATATGTTCAAATGCAAATCCCTATAGGACTCTAAAAATGTTTTCTCCCTTATTCACCCCTTTACAGTTTCATTCAGGAGAGGTGCTTGAGGTAACAGTCCCCAGATTTAAAGATTTAAGAGGTGAGAGCAGACCATTTTTTAGCTGGGAGGCTGTGAATGTGACCTTCCCCTTCAGGGGACAGAACAAGGCTCCGTTTAAAGACATTTTGCTTGATACAATTATGTATTATCTAACTGTGGATTTAGTCCCATGTTAGACAAATGACAGGACAATGTTAATGCAATTGTTTTCAAATCTATGTTCTGCTTGTTTCTCTACAGACATTATGTACCCACAGTAACAAAAGATTTTGGAGACAGCTTTGCCTCTTCTTCCCATTCAGTGTGTATGTATTGATATGTTAAATAGAGATTCATAAGTAAATTCCTACTGCAAATGCTCAATACATCACCACTCCCCTGCCTCCCTGCTACTACTCCAGTTCCAAATAATTGCAATTTATGCTATGGGACAGAAGGAACAGAAATAATGAAATTTCAAACTTGTAAAAAACCACCAATGACTCTGACTTTCTCCTCAAGGCTTAACTATGTGGGCACATGTATTGTAAAGAGGATCTAGAAAGATTTTAAGTGCCCTAAAATATATATGCCTGCTTATTTTACATCAGTCCCTCCCAAGGGTTCTATTTTATTCCATGAAGGATTTGGTAAACTTTTTTTTCTTCACATGCATTTTCTCTTCCTTATAAAGGCTTGAAGAACTGGCCAAGGAACAGAAGCTTGCAAGGTGACTTAGTGACAGCTGTTCATATAGCTTGAGTTTTGACTGTTCTCTGAATGTTCACTATATTAATAATTTGCGTAAGAAACCTGTAGATATGAGTATGTCTATAAAATTGTTCACTGAACCAGCACGAATAATGGTTTGTAACAACTTACAAACGGATGAAAATCAGTTCTGCATAAAGCCCGTGCTTTAGACAAAGGCTTAGGGTCAGATACAAATAGTGCATAAGTGTTATACATGGTAAATCTCATCCAGATAGAAATATCCCAGTTAAATCTCACTAATAACATCGACAAGCTCAGTAATTCAAAACATTGAGTTTAGTCCCTTAGTTGAATTAAGATGGGAGCTGTACTTGATTTACAGTTTCATCGATGCTAGAAAGGAGAGTCAAGGGAAAGTTTATCTATTAAAACCTTCATGGTCTCTGTCAGAACACACTTAACTGTAACAAAATATAATTTGAAGAACATAATGGAGAATTATCTCTGAATCCAGAGATATGAATGGAAACATAAATAGTATCTAATAATACAACGTAAGAATGAGTGCCCTTTTCAAGCATTCTATATCTCCTGCAGAGAAAGATTTCCCTGAAGTCAATGTATAATTTGAATTTGACATTGAAATGCTATTTGCACGTGCTGTTTACTACATACGTAAACAATTATGTTATCAAAGTGCCTTCCAAGCTCACAGAAACAGGATGTAGGCATTTTCTGAACATCAGTTGCATAAATTCTGATTTGCTCCATAGGGTTGTACCACAGTCAAACACAACTTAAAATAAAAAATGTGATTCTAAATCTCTCAAGGTACAGTGGTTCGACAACTCAGAAACCTGAGAAATGTATCTTTGAAAAGCAAGCTATCAAGAGTACTCAAAATATACATATGTATATATATAAAAATCTATGCTTCCTTTTTCATTCTTGGCATTGTTAAAAAAAGAAAAGAAGATAATGTATCATGGGTAAAAGTTGTAACTTCTGAAATCAATCTAAAACCAGCACATTGGCATATTGTGAAAATACAGCAACTTGCACTTGATATCATCCTGAATTTTGGTCACAGAGCAGTGATATTTTAAAAGGGCAAAATAAAACCTTTTGATTAAATAATACTTTGTGATTGCTGAAAATAAATGTGTATAGGCAGATATTTAGAAGATTTCTCTAGAGGATGTTCCAGTGCTTCTTCTCTTGCCACAATGAGATGTATGAGTGGTACTGCACAGCCTAGTACATGCATGCACAAGTAATTTCCCAGTCAATGACTCTTCATCCTTTATCATTAAACATGATATTTCCTACAAGTATTTCATTTTAAAGTTTACCATTCCTCTATTTCAACACCTGGTGGAGATAAGAATATGCTAGTGGGGCAAATATGTAAAAATCATACTCCAGTTTCAGATTTAAAATTTCATTTTGAAGCCATTGCTTTTTATCAGTCACATACCAAACCCAGGATTTCACCCTCTAAGAAGTTCTTTAAATGCAACAGCTGCAACACCATGTGACATTCCCTATCATTCTTTCTAACAAGATCTAACAAAGTATTTTCTTCAACTATTTCAATTCAATTAAGAATTTAGCTCAGCTTTTTCATTTCTAAGGGACAGCTTTATTTTAACAGATGCATACATTTAGCAATATCACTGACTGCAAAATGAACTTTATTCTTTTACCATTTACAACTTAGTGCAGTCATGGTCAAATTTTGCTTTTTCATAGCACTCAGAAAATTTTAAAAAATCTGCCAGAGAAATATGAATAATTCAACAGTGCCACATTATCTTGGCTCAAGACCTATAATACTAAATAATGATGTTGAGTGATTTGATATTCTTTGCACAATGGTAGGTCTTTGTATGTGTGCAAACTTACATTGTATTGTAATTGTGAAATGCATTTTTAATCAGACAAAGCATGATGTGGCTTTCTATTTTAGACCCAGCCTTTCACTTCAAAAGCTCAATCTCCAGGAGAGTTTTGAAATATCTCTTTCTAGACCCTGAGATAAAAATTACAAGACACAACAGCTACTCCAACAGCTACTCAGATGAGAAATCTGATGGTGAGAGGTTTGCAGGGCTCTCACCCGGACATCACTACCTAAATTCTAAATTCTAACCTAATAACCTTGCTCAGCCTTTATATCTGAGGAGGCAAAGAATATGACACCACACAAGGAAAAGAGGGGGAAAGGAATTGCTACACACTGCTGTCACAACCTTGATGCTGTTCTGTCTCCATTTCCATGTCCTCAGTTTGGCAGAGACTATATCCAAGCAGTCTGAGTAATGACATTTTGACTGGAACGAGCTATTCATTCAAGAATATTTTTAACAATATATTTGTACTTGTGGGACATTTATTTGAATGGCTCAGGTTTGAATAGTTATTTCATAGGCTCACCAAACCTTGCCTTTCTAACTTCTCTAGAATCAAAGATAGTATTTACTTTTGCAGGCCTTACTTCTGGTGCATCAGTAAACTTTTTTTAGTTTACATGTCAATGAAACAAAAGCGTAAGTGATTTGAAGAGATGATTAGAGAAACAAAACTTTAAGAAGAAGTTTCAATAAAGGATATTTTCACTGGTTATGAGCTATGCAATACAGAATGCCTGCAGGCAGCAACTTCCCTTCACAGTTCTTCAGTGCTTTACCTGTCATGAAAGAGATGCTGAGTTCACACAGGAGCACAAAGAAGTAAAAGCTATAAAGCTTAAATGAAAATGCTGTAATGCAAAAAGAGTTCTGATTTTAATCACTAGGCCTGTCTCATGAAAGCTGACTTTTATGGGATGGATGGATGTGGACCACTACCTTCTACTTTAACAGATCCATGTCAGACCACCTCCTACAGAGCAGTTTTCTTGATTAGTCCAGCTGATGGTGTTAGATGTTTCCGTTTCTGGTTAGCAGCCTCTATTTTGGTGCCAAATTGTGCAGGTTCTAAGCCCAATATCTGAAGTAAGTAGTTGCATGGTAACTGAAGTGTGAAATAAAATGCTGAGAACATCTCATCTTTGGTAAATATTTTTTTTCTTTACTGCACATTTTATTGTATATTTACTTAGCGCGAAGTCTCCCAAAAAGTGAGATAAACATTTTTAGTGCTGGAAATTTTAAGAAAAATCACTTTGCTGCAATTTTGTATTTGTGAAACACCACCTTTAAACTGAGAAAATGACAATTATCAATGAGAGCATTCATGAGAATTTGAATAGCAATAAAGGGAATGGTCCTCTATCTCTCAGTGATTCTTATCCACTGCTCAGTCTTTTCCTTTCAAGGTGGAATGAACACTTCTTTTGGATCTGTGCTGCATTTGTGCTACTGCTCCTTTACTCTCCAAGAATTTCTGCTTTTCTGGAACATGCAGTCAAATTCTGATAAATTGTAACAACTTCAGGGTAAAAAGAAGGCTCTGATTATGGGGAGAGGAACAGATACTTGCCCAACTCAGAGATGCTATAGTTTCCATATTGCAAATTTTTGTTTTAGAGCCCACGAGCACCATTCCTCCAACTAAGTCCAAGTTTTGGAATCTGTTTACAGTCAGTCGATGCTATGGCCACAGACTTTATGCCCAGCACATTTCAGTCAAAGAACAGCTGAGTTGCTATGATTTTTTTTCATTTCCAGTACTAAATCAAAACTCTGATTTGCATCCAAAAATACAGTTGCACTTTTTTCCCTCCAAAAGTGATCCTATTTCTGAAATGTACAATATAAAAGATTTAAAGCTATGTGATGTGACTGTGTTAAAAAGAAAAAAAAAAATCATTTAACAACTTATTTTCAGCTTTAACTCGTCTGAGAGATTTGCTGGGCTGTTGAACTGGATTAGGTGGTGACCTGGAGATTTTAGTTGCTTAGTGAGTACAGCACAACAAACGGCTGAAGTTCACTGGGAAAGTATTTCTTATTTGTTTTAACTGGTAGGTTTAATCTCAAATACTCCTAAGGCGGAATCTGCTAGAGATGCCTAGTTACTGAGCCATGTTTCTATTTACTAACACCCATCCAGCAGTTTAAAGGGAAGGTCATATACACATAATCACTGCAATTGTTGTGAGACCAGAGCATGAGAAGTTACACTTAAGGGAAGAAAAGAAAAAGAAGAAAGAAGTGTGTGTAGAGCTGAACAGGAAATATTTTCTCTATCCCAGGGGCATTTTTGAAATGTTAAATATTTTCTCCTGTCAGAGACTGGCGTTAGGAATCAATAGCTTGCTTTCTTTGAAAGCTAGAGTCAAATAAATTTTTGAGAGCTAAATAATACGTGTTCGCATCTATGTGTGGTGTGCACATGTATACATATAGCATCTTATTTCTCTCTGATTTTGGCAAGACTGTGCCACCTCTGTAGGCTTCTAAACACAGAGCCATCCATTTGCACAAGTAGAAGCAGGATGAACAGGCAGTGCTGCTGGCAGAGGAAATGGGATGCGCTAGTCAGTGGAGAGATGGACTCCTCTTGAGAGCAGCTTGGTGTAGGAACCCAAATTTGGGAGCTTTCTGTTGATCACTATGAGGGTCTTTCACTATCCATTAGAAAGTCATCACTATAAAGAAAGTCATCATCACGGTAAGAGCGCATGCACACTGAGCATATCCAGACCAGCATGAGAATTCATCAGGAAATTCCACTTCATCCTTGTTTCATTCTCTTCCTTTCTTTCAGAAAAGAGGGGTGACAGAACAGGGTTATGAACAACACTCCTGCTGGGACAGACTCACTGTACACAGAGTGCTACCAAAGTGTCTCCTTCCTTTGGGGTCTTGGAGAGTGATGAGAAGGAAGTAGGTCTGAGGCAGGAGCTCCATGGGAGGGAAGGTGAAAGGCCTGGGAGGTGCAGGCAGAGATAGCTGGTGGCACTCGTATAGCTAAGTTCACCCATGGTGTTCCTCAATCGGCTCTTCCAAATGGATGCAGAGGGCAAAAATTACGAAAAAACATTGCAACCCTAGCTACCATCTTGCCAGGATCTAAGAGCAAGTCAGCTAGATAAGAGTGAAAGAGTCCTTCATACACGTAGATCAAGTATGTTGTTTTTCTCCAACTTCAGAACAGCAGAATAAACAAAGGTTTTTTTCAGCTAGACAAGAGAAAACTGTGTAAGGCAATATAAACTTGCACCTGGTAAACTGTCCAAACTTATGTGCATTTGTAGTAGTGCTATGTGATTCTTTTTAATAGAGTATGTGTTAGCAAATCAGTTTTATCGGTTCTCCATAGTATATTAAAATTATGGCAAACAGGTAATTAAATGCATTCTAATTAAAATAAGCTGATTTGACATAAAAACATAATAAAAAGATGTCAAAAGATTCTCCAGGTGAGCTTGCTATTGCGATTTTATCTAATATCATCTATTAGAGGAACATAGATGATTGTACACCAGAGAAGAATCCAGGCATGTCAAACAAGATAAGCTCTGTATCCTGGACAAAAGAAGTGGCATAGGTAGGAAAAGCCATGGCAAGAAATGAAACAGTAAGATAAGAATAACAAGTTATTATAAAAATGAGTAACAGAATGAAGCCAAAGATTTCCAGAGATCTATTTCTAAAGTAGGTCCAAAAATCAAATACTGATTTTTTCAGAATTACTCAGCAAATAGTAATGTCTATTATTCGTAGAACTAAGCAAGAAGTTCATGATCATGATACAATCAGTGAACTGGCTGAAGAAAATGCTTTTTTTCACAAAGGCAACTGCCTGATTAAATACAAGTCTGTACTAAACTGAAGAGCTAAGCAGCAACAGCAGCAATGAAATTCCAAGAGTTCGGTGGATCTTGTGAAACAAAACGTTTAGGCCTAAGGGAAGAAAAGATCTGTCATCTTGATCACCATGCCTATGCCTTGTGGCATTTCCAGGAAATGGTACTGCTTGAAGAGAAACCATTTCAAAACTTATCCATCATTTTGTTAAAAGCCAAAATTTCCATATACTTTTTTCACCTTTCATCTTTCTCTTCTACAGATCTTCCATCTGTATATTTCTCTTCACATGGAATTAATTCTCATTGTTTCTTCTTCTTTTTTTTTTGTTCTTTCCATTTTTTATCTTTTTAAAATTGTTAGCACAAGGACCACAAATTATACTGCACTGTCTGGTACAGGCTGAGATGAGAAGTTTGACAGAACCTCTCTAAAGCTTTTGGGTGCTTTTTTTCTTTTCGGTAGGGAAATGGAATGTAACTACATATTACATATGTAGTTATATATGCATGTGTGCATATATGTAAATATATTTATTTTTACAAATAATTATTACATTAATTGCCAGTTTGGTGATTCCTCAGAATGGGGAGTGAGTCTTTTAGTATGTCAAATAACAACTGAACTAATCAGATTTGACTTCATAAAAGAAAAAAAAAACATATTTTTGCAAATTGGAGCTTAGGCTATCAGTTAATTTTGGGAGTGTTTTAATTATTAAGTTTTGTTCTGTGCTTATTAAGAGTTTTGTCATATTTTTCTGAGAAAATGTCTTGCTCACTGGCAAAATAAGACAAGCTAATGCTGTTTAAACTCCCAGGAGATGAGATTTTTCTTTTCTCCTATCTCAATTATCCAGACATTTGTGCAACCATGAATGTAGTTCTTAAGCCAAACAAAAGTCTAGAACCAAAATAGCATGAGAACTGTACAATCTTTTTAAGTATTGGTTGAAGGTCTTTCTGAGCTTCAGACTTTGAGAAGATGTAGAACATACAGCCTCATTTACAGGCCAGTTTTAATGGCCTGTCTTGTAGGTGGCAACAGTTGTTACTATTTAATCATTCTTTTTCTGGCATCACTGAAGGACACTAGGAATTTCCTATGGAAAAAATAAATATTTGTCTCTGTCATTCTGGTTGTCAGTTTATTGAAGATTCCTCAATTTTAGCTTTTTTTTTTTCTTTTTCTTTTTTTGGCAGTAAAATTCAAACAGAAAGCAACTGAATGAAGAAGAGTCAGAAGGAGGAAAGGAGTGGCTGCTCTTTTCTGTAATTGTAATATCTTATCAATGGAAGATAGGCTTTAATATTACCTAGTAGGATTACTTCCAGCAGTATTTAATTATCTTAGTTTGAAACAAATCTCCAAAGTTTCAAAAATTTCTTAAAATTTGTTATGATGAATTTGTACGGGTGTGTGTGCATGTGGAAAAAAAGGGTTGCAGGGAAGGAGAAGCAATTCAATATAATATCATCTAGATATTCTAAGACTTACTCTTATATTCTCCAAAATGTTACTATTAAAATTCAATTTCAACAAAAAAAGGTGAATTTACATTAATAGATTCTCCCTTTCTAATCCTGCAACCTTAGCTGGCATGTATCCATCAATAACTCCCCATGGGATTATCTCTTTTTCTCTATTAACAGGGGAGCCAACACAGCTAGCTTAAACTTGGCTGCTAACTTTTAGATCAATATGGTTAGTGGTATCAGACAAAAAGATCTCACTGAAATCAGTAAAGCTCTTTGCACAGAATGAAGTATGCTTTGTATTATATAACAAAAAAAAAAAGGACAGTTAAATATTCCTCTTTCTTTAACATTGTCAGAAGCCCAGATGAGAGGACTGACCCCCTGAGAGACTCTGCTTGAATCTGTAAGAACTCTACTGTATTTTGGGAATATCTCACAACTTTGTCTAACAGGACAGGAGCCTCTGATGGCATAAAATGCTGAAAAACACCCTTCACCTTCCATGGAGAAACATAACACATTTAAAACAAATTAAGTGTGGGCTGAGCACTCTGCCAAGAGACAACATCCCTAATTGGCAGCTGCTGTTACAGCAGAGAAGGTTGATTAGAGATGAGAGAATAGTAATTCTCCACAGAAAGGAACTGTCTTATATTATTAAAAATTACCTGCTTGTCACAGATGTTCACTCTGCTTTTTAGCATGAGTTTGAAAGACTGGAATCCAAATCTATCATTATCTGACACACAAAGAGTGTTTTGGCAGAGATTTGTACACTATCAGCAGAAAATGAATTAGAAAGCATGGCAAATCATAAAAATTCTAAGTAACACAGGAAAGTATTTGTAACAGCAGCTTTTCTCTTATTCTTTCTCTAGTAGAGATGGTATTACTGTGGCCTAACATTGGAGGAAAAAAGGGGAAAACCTGTTTCCCTTAGGCAAGAATAAAAGGGATAAAGTGTAGAATCTGAAACAGATAAAGTGAAAAAAAGTCCACCTTTGATACTAAAAAGCTATTTGGAAGAAGTTTACAAAAAGCATTTAGAAGAATATGCATCTTCCCTAACGGGTAAATATTGTGAGTATAAGTTTTGTGTGACTTTGGGGGCATTTTGCCTATAGTGAACAGCCCTACATGAAGTAAAGTTATTCAATTTCATGAATTCTGTCAGAGATTTAAAAAAAAAAAAAGTAGTATATTTGGGAAAAAATATCATGTTAAAAAGGCAATAAACAGGAAAATAAAGGATACCAAAGGATAACATTGGGATTCTAAAGTATGGAATTCTTAAATGCATGATAAAGCATTGCTGAAAAATTAGGGGCAAAGAAAAGAAGGAAATCCTCAAGTATTTTCATGTGGAAGTTCTTGCATGTGAACATCATCAGACAGCTGTTGGAGTCAAAATCACAGAATCACAAAATCATTAAGGTTGGAAGGGACCTCTCGAGATCATCTAGTCCAACCCCCCCGCACACGCAGGGTCACCTACAGCAGGTGGCTCAGGGCTGCGGCCAAGCGGGTTTGGAAGATCTCCAGAGAAGGAGACTCCACAACCTCCCTGGGCAGCCTGTGCCAGGGCTCTGGCACCCTCACTGGCAAGAAATTTTTCCTAAAGTTCCTGTGGAACTTTTGGTGCTTCAGTTTGTGGCCATTTCCTCTAGTCCTATCAGTGGCCACCACTGA
>VZSV01000017.1:2302227-2321016 GCA_013398735.1 Nothocercus julius
TGAACAGGCCCAGCTCTCTCAGCCTTTCCTCACAGGGCAGATGTTCCAGGCCCCGGATCATCTTCGTAGCCCTGCGCTGGACTCTCTCCAGCAGCTCCACATCCCTCTTGACCTGGGGAGCCCAGAACTGGACACAGCACTCCAGGTGTGGCCTCACCAGGGCTGAGTAGAGGCGGGTAATGCTATAAGGTATACAATTTTCTGTACTTCAACAGCCCCTAGGTAAAAGCTATGTAAAGACACTTGGAATGGAAGCATCTCTCACTGCCTCAGGCTCCTGATGCTGATAGTGCTGAAACCCTATTCTGCTCCTAGTGCACTGACCGGGTCCTCCACTCCAACCCCTCTGAATTGCAGATATGAGAACAAGGTCTTCGGCAGCAAAATAAAGAGTTTGGGCAACTGCTTAGCTTTCTTTCTACTCTATGAAAAGCAGAAATGCCTATGAGTGACAAACTTTAAAGGAGTATCTGGACAGTCAGGAAGCTCATTATGAAAAAAAAAACAGAGTGAACAGAGACTGACACTTAGCATCAGGTGTTTTTTTAGTGGCACATAGTCACATTTAGGAAAAGTTTAGCCATTTCAATGTTATTTTGACATATCAGGCATAAATGCAGACAGAACCCCCACAGACTTCAAATCATAATTCAGCAAGTGATCTGAAAATTAGTCCTAAGCATCACAGATATTCAAACATGCACAGCCAGGTGCTTATTCTAATTATATTGATTTTACTTCAAGTTACTTTTGATTTATATCAGTGTTACTAAGAGCAGAAACTGGATCACTGAGGCTATTATCCTTCTTCTGTTAAAATAACAGAAAAATGTGTATTGATTTCAGAGGCAAATGTTTTTTAATATAGCAAGATAATCAGAAGTGATAAATATATATTTTGACAATAACAAACCAATTGTGCAATACAATTTTTCTATACTGAAAAAAATGTTGTTGATCATAGCTTTGGAGCACCCCAAAAGATAAATTTTACTCAATATTGTTTCAAAGATCAGTTTATTATAGCTAAGTATACTGTTGTTTCTTTTCACTTGTTAAAAAAAAAGCACCTGCAGGATACCATACTGCAACCATAAGAATAACAATAGGTCTACACATTTGAAACATGCAAGCAAATCCATATACAATAAGATGAGATCTCAAGTTTCAGTGCTTTTTTTCTTATGCATTTTTTTCCTATAGTTCTGATACCTATCGTAGCAGTAAATAAAAAACATTGCTATAAATCAGGAAATTATGAGGTTAGGTTAATTTATTTTCATCTAACAAACATAATTTGATCCTCCAAAGGCTCACATAACAATACTTAACGAGGGACAGAGATGAAGAACACCAAGGACAAGATTTTCAAAGGAATGAGTAAGGGGTAAATCAGAGGGTAACTATGGTACTGCAGTGTTGTTTCCAAGTTCGGACATTTGATTTGGATGCACAAGCAAGGACTTATGCAAAATTATGGATACTTTGCAAGAGCTATTACATTTTTCCTTTTGGTCTCTTTGAGCATCTAAAATATATTCACTCTGCTTTCTATTCAAAACCATGAATTTGTATGCTTATCTTAATGCAGGTACACGATCAAAGCATGTGCTTCACCTACGTAGTGTTCAGTAAGGGAGCACCTGCAAAAGTGCATATTAGGAAATAGTATAGTGGCAAAATCATAGCAAGTTATATTCTCGTCCATAGACCATATTTTGGTCAGTTTTTAAAAAAAAAAAAATAATTCAAATGTATCTTGTAAGATATTTTTTACAAAGCATTTCTGCCATCAGATAGTCATGAAAAGATGACGAAAAACAGTTTGTTTTGCTGAGATTCCAAGCTTTTTAATACTTCCACAGTCTGGAGACACTGGAAGAGCAACCAAGGCAAACTACTGAAAAACTGAAAGTGACTTTGTGCTGTAACTTTCTTCCAGACAATATCTCTTTTTCCACTTGAATTTAGTGCTGAAAAAAGATGAGCAAAAAGTTGGTGTGAGCAGCTGGACCTCTTCCAACAGATACAACTTTGTCCATCAAGTCAGCAGCTTTCCCGCAAGTTCTAACACTGGCTTTTTTGGGTTTCAACCAAGCAGAAGGTGAAACAACAGTTGCTAAGGTCTCTTTATTTCTTCCACCATTTCTTTTGACTTTTGAGGCATAGATTCAAGTTATGTAATGTGCATGTTTAGTTTGTGAACATGATCGCAAGCTGTAAAGCTTAAATAGCTTCTGGTTTTAAAAAGGTCTGACTTTTGTCAGGTTTCCTACGTTCCTAAGCAGACGATAATTGAAAAAGATGCAAAGTGGTCTTCAGAGCAGCATGAGGGACAGAGCTGATCTTCTGCAACACTCAGGATCCAAGTTTTTGGTTCCTGGCTACATGTCTTCCTTGGGGGAACACTCCTTTGTAGGTAATGCCCAGAATTAATGATAGTAACAGCCTCTTAAGGCTCAATGCCCTTATGTTAAACAAGGAGAATTAAATATTGGCTTCTGAGAAAATTCATGCATATGAATGTGTTTCTGTCTCATTGTAATCTGTGTGCTATTCAAAGCAATTGAAATTTCATTTTATCAAACTCATAGATGTGCATTAACTTTTTATTATTATTTTATTATAAGCCACATCATACGTTAAAGAATAGCACTGATGCTTCCTTCACTTTTGCTCACATAAATAAGGTATACCATGGATGACGTAAAGAATACAAATTCAAGCATATTCGAACCTACTAACATCATTACAATTAAAACTGCAAAATGTAGTCATTGCATCCATACAAGCATTAAATCAGACTTTTTTTTAATTTTTTTTCTTTGAATATATATCACAAAGCAACCATCCTACTGTCATGAAGACTGGCAACAAATGGTACTTGCATTCATGTTTGAGACCATGAATTACCAGAAAGCCTAAGTATTTTGTTACCTATGATTCTGATTTAAGCTAAAATGATATAGAAAATTGAATGCAAAATTTTCAAGTGTCTGAAAGTATTTGTATTAGAATGACAATAAATACAGCACTAAATTATTTTGATTAAACTTGTATAATATTGTAGAAGAGGCAAGTGGTAAAGTGTATCAAGCATCTGTAGAGCTTTGGAGTCCAAGTTCCAGATTTAAAAATGATTTAAAAATGTATGAGCCCAAATCCTGCTTAAATTCAATAAGATTCAGACTCCTTAATCTCATGGTTACTCTTAAAATTATTACCAGATTCCTAAGAACTGAATTAAAAAACTGTAGGTAATAAAAAATCCTGCTCTGCCAGTCAAAATATACTGGATTTTGGCTCTATTCCTCTCCCTCCACTGATGAAAAATAATCTCAGACGACCGACAGTGGAAACAAGTATGATCTAAGAATTATCAGAAAAACAACAACAACAGAAAAACAGGAGCAAGAAAAGACAAAAGCTACTAAAGAAGAAATAATACATGTTCCTCATGGTAGGGATCTATGCTTCCTTTTCCCTGATTTTGGTCTGACTTTTGGAAAAAGACTACGTGCTATTTTCATGCAAATGACCCTGAAGTGATGCTACATTATGACATAAAGAGGCAAAGCTAATTAAACTTGTATGTAGCTCGTACAGACATGGGATCAAATAACAGTAATAGTGCCAAAAGGAGGGAGAAATATCTTTCAAGTAATTCATTTCCGTTACTCAAGTAAAGATGATGTGATTTTTGTTGACAACACTGTGTGAGTAATCTTGGCAAAGGAAATCTTAACGCTATTTATCTTGTCCAGGCAGCAGACAGAAGGATCCGGTGGTGACTGACACCCACTCATGGCCTGTGCCAAAGATGGAG
Source organism: Nothocercus julius (assembly GCA_013398735.1). Lineage (NCBI taxonomy): Eukaryota > Metazoa > Chordata > Aves > Tinamiformes > Tinamidae > Nothocercus > Nothocercus julius. The sequence goes on from VZSV01000017.1 coordinate 2,306,054, forward strand.
GGGTGGGGCCCAGGAAGACACCAGGCAACGAAAATCCAAGATGCAGGGAGGCTGATCACAAACATACAGATGAAATGGTAAGAAATCCCACATCCACAAGGCTGTCCTAAGACTCTGTCATCATTAATATCTCTCAAGACATTTGTCATAAGCTCTTTATTTGCTGAGGCCTAAGAGAAAAGGAACATTTAGCTCTTTGTAAGTATATATACTGGCTTTCACTAATTTTACAGTTCTAGACTTAATCTTAGGCCAAAATTAATCTGTAAGGGCTGTAAGATTACTCTTCAGAAGTTAGCTAGATAAGTTCAGCCCCAGGCCTAGTGCTTAAGTTCATCCCTCCGTCTTGCTAAAAAATGCTTCAGCCACTTTAGGAACTTCTAAATTCAGCTTGGAATATGAGAAAGGTAAAGAGAGAGTCTGAAGAGGATTTGTCAGTACTGAGCACTGTGTGACAGAGAGAACACATTTCTGTAATATGGGTATAGAATTCTTTAAATATAATAAACATAAATGTACCTGCCAGGAGCAAAACATCCAGTCTAATCACCTCCTACTTTCCTGATTTATTACATCCCAGAGAATGACAGGATTTCTTTTGTATCAAAAAAGTCAAAAAAATGATAGCTATATTAGGGGAGTCATTGAAATTTTATCCTCTCACACACACACACACACACACACACACACACACAGAAAATCACAGTAAACAAAAACCTAGAAATTTTTCTTCCTACTCCTCCTACTGGAGGAGTTCAATGTTCCAGTAAATCCCATTTTTCTGTTCTGGAAAAGAAGAAAAAAAGTTACAAAGGGAAACACAGATGTTTGGCTCAGCTTCACCAGTAAATCCATATTTTGCTGTACACAGAATCCACCTCCTCAATTAATCTTAATAGCAATAGACATAAAGGCCTCTGCTTTTTTACAAAACTTTAACCTATTATTTTATGAACTGGTAATGCACCTAAAGAACTTTCTAATCAAGTTGAAACCAGAGGCTTCTGTTTTATGAAGATGTGGTGTGACTTCTCCAACTTATTTTGAATCAAAAGAAATATGAAGAATATGAAGAAATAGAAACAAAATATGAAAAAGCGAATCAAAGAAATATGAAGAGAAATATGAAGACACATGAAGAATATGTGCCAGACTAGCCATTTCAAAATGGTCTAATTCTTTGGTTAATCTGATTTGCTCCCTATTTTAACTGATACAAAATTGGTTACACTGTCATTTTTTCCACAACTTGTCTCTCTAATAAAAACAAAAAATAGAACTGTGTTTGTACTTAAATATTGCTTATCTTGAAGATATGGTGCTATGCCACAGATGTACAATTTTCATTAATATAGTAGAACTGACTTATGCCAGCCCAGTGAACAACTTCCTGCAATGTCAGTTAATTTTATAAAAGATAATTGAGATTGAATAATGACATAGTCATAGAGCACTAGCACAAGAGCAGTTTCAATTTTTTTCCTTAAAGTGTAATATTTTAAGTTCAATTTTACCTACATAAAAAAAAAAATACCATGAGGTATTTAAGAAAATGAAGACATCTAATACAGAATATAACAATATAGTTTTGAAAAATGTGTGTGAATTATTATGGATCCACAAATAATCTATCCAAATTAACTACCACGCTCAGCTAATAAAAGTATTAGTACATGGCTTCTAATATACAATCTGGTAAAACTGGATAATCTTAATGTTTGCAAAGACGGTTGCAGTGGTGCAAGAACTGAAAACTCGTACTAATTTTGGAAGTCAAGTTCTACTGGAATAACTATATAGAATTTCTCAGAAAGGATAAGCAGAATTTCTCCAGAAAGCAAGGCCTAGTTGGCTTTTGTATAGCAGCCACCATCAGTTTAAGATTGCTGTGATATTGCTAGACTCTGTAGTGCACAGTGGAAACTTTCTTAGCTATTTCACTAACATTTTTAGAAAAAAATAATTCTCTTATTTTTTTACTGAAAACTGCCATTGTATTGATTTTAGAAAAATATGTTTTTATTTAGTACTTCAGTGTTTTACGTCAGAAAGTAAAGATATTAATGTGCCTCATTCCTCAATGAAGAAAATAAAACATTGCCCCAAATCCACATATACCTATAGCACTCCTGAATGGAACTCTATTTAGTCTGCAACAGTCATGAAGGTTTTTAACAGGTTCCAACTGTGTGTTTTGCACTAAAACCCAAAGTAAATGTTAGAAGTGCTCCCATATAAATATCTTTCACTTTTTGGCTATAGGTAAAAAATAAGGCAAGAATATTAGTGTGGGTGAAACAAATGAAAATACTGCTCACACACAAAATAGCAGCTCATTATGTAGTGCAGCCTGCAAACTGAGGAACTGCAGCTAGGCACAAAAACACTATTTTGAAAACCAAATTGATTGTAATATCTGTGCTTTTAAAAGAGAATAAAAGCCATATTCAATTTTATGTTGCATTAGCTTTAGTTAGGTCAATGTGTGAAGTCTTCTTTGAACAGATATTTTCTGTTAGTGGTCGCTTAAATGTCTTTCATAAAAAAATGTATCCTGCAAAGCATTTAAGAAAATATTTCTCAATGTAAAATCCTAAGGTATGTACAAAATCATACTTTTTCATTCACAGTTAGTGATGAAGGATGAAATTCATCCACTGGGAGAATCTAAGAAGTCTTAAATACCAGTGATTTAAATCGGGGATTCAAAGGACTAAAGTCAGCCCTATATAATGTTTAGCCACTATTTTAGCAGTCTATTGAGAGAAAAGAGCCAGTTTTTGTGAACTTGTTAAAGTTTCAAATGCCACGACTCATATCTCATTGGCTTCACTGAAAACAGATGGTTGGGTGCAAACAGGAATTTCTGTTCCCGCAACTTTACCTTTGCTCCTGTTGAGCGATTTGAAACATCTCCTCCTCAGTGCTAAACCAGCATAAGAAAACTTCCTCCTGAGTTACATTTTTTCCCATTTGTATCTTGGCATATTTGGAAAATTTCTGGGCCTTCTTTGTTTGTTCTCTTCTTTCTATCTCTCTGAAGAAGTAAGGACACTCATGCCCTTGAATTTTTTTCTCATTAGCATTTCTGTGTTCCAACTCAATGCAAGATATTTTACTAGCTTCATGCAAAGGAAAATGAAGGTTTTCTGGCTACGCCCATTTGAAAGCTTTCCTTGAGTTGATTTCATGCAGAATTTTCCCTCATTAACAAGAACCACAAATGCAGCAGCTTGCAGTATCATGACCGTGTGAGATAGATGAGTACATAGTGGTCTTTAGGAGGCAAATGTAAAACTTTTTAATTTATGTTTTCTTATTAAAGTATACTATATACTTATTAAAAAAGTAATATTATATAAAATCAATTTAACAACAGCTAATTTTATACCTCTTAGTGACAATAGTACTGCATTTCCTTGTTTAACGCTGCTGCTGCGAATTGCTCTTTCATATTTAATTACTTTAAAACTCTTCATTTATCTTTGAAACAGTATTCAGTGGCACACTGAGTTTACAATAAATTATCCTTATTCTCTCAACATATAGATTGCTAATGGATAGGTATCTACTGAGATTCTATACTTTTTTCAGGATTCATTTCTAGCCAGTGTCAGCAAAATATTTAGTCAAAATGTTGTGCTGTGCAAAAAGCATAAAGCATGTTTAGTTTTTACATCCATAGCAATGTATTACTGAGGAATGAAAGAAAAGTGTAAGGATACTTACAATCCTGTGATTTTATTGCATGACAGAAGTTCCCAAGACAGATGAAAAACTGGAAAATATAGGGCTGTTTTCCATATTTGATGGAAACATGCATGGTGAGATTTCCCTGGGCTGCTCAGGGAATGATCTACAGTTAAAATATGAAGTTTTATTCCACATATGCCAAACATAAACAATTTTTTTTTTAATATTAAGTAGGATTCTACACCATTTCAGATTTTTATAATGCTTTTATTACAAGCAAAGCAAGGACATAGTAAAATCTCAATAAACCTTAATCAGTTTTACCTTAATAACTTTTCTGTATTCATAATTAATAATGTATTAATAATTGCAGAAAAAAAATTAAGCAGGAAACAGACTGCAGAGAGCTATTTTGGATAAAGCGAAAGTAATTTTGATCTGAAAGCTGAAAGAAATACTGATTATCCTGTTAATAAACTATGGGATAAACCTCCACTTTCTCAGTCTTATACATGCAAAAAATATGCTACCTCATGTATTCTAAGATTTCCCCAGCCTTTCACAAGCAGAAAGTTGGGTGCATCCCACAGACACAATCTTTCATTAAAAAAAACCAAACAAACAAACAAAAAAAAACCTCAAGCTGTTTCATTGTACTGTCACCATTTAACTGAATTTGTTATTAATATTTCCAAAGAATTTTCCTGACAAAATCTGCCCCAGGTTACATACATGAAGCATAACTGAAATCAACGGAGCTATATAAATGCAGTTACAAAATGTTAGTTATATACAGTGCATGCAATCTCTTTATGTCCTAGCATAATCTTATCTGGTAGGACAATCCTAACAGAGTTCCCTCAGTGTCACTAAGCCCATGGTGGGTAAATTCAAAAGAACTTTGAAAATCCTCACAGGTCTGAGTTTAGCCAGCTGTATGAAACACACTCAGTTTAAGACTACAGTTCAAAAAATGGCTCAAGTCTAATTGTTTTATTTAACATCACATGAAAAAAAGAAAGAAGTTTAAAAGCTCTAAAATGATTTAACCTAGGAAGTTCAGACCTTATTTTAATGAATATTCTCAGACAAAGAAGCTAGACTAAAAATCTACTACTGCAAGTGCTATCTCAATCCAATTCCTTAGTTTATCTTAATGGCATTCAGAATAAAGTTCTCAGTTAAAGTTCTCTAAAGGAAGTTTGGTTTCCTAGGCATGAGTGGATGCACTAATGGACCAGAAGTAAAAGAAATCCTTTTATTTTTCTCACTATAAAAAATTCATGCAACTCTAAGAATGCTAGTTGGAAAGCAGAGACCTCTAACTTGTACTAACATAGCTGCTGTAGAGGAAGCCACAGCACCAGTAAATAAAACCTGATCTTGTGACTTTGGAGACTGTAATGAGCTACTTACCTGCAAAATGCAGAGGTGTGAACCGAACTTGTTCCTATGAAGTTCTAAGCAGAAATCTGCAGTCGCGTCATGCAGATACCAGTAATGTAAGGAATGGTGGTGTCAGAATTTCAAAATAAAAATTCTGTTCCCTAGGAAGAAAACTGAAGAACAAGTGTGTGTGTGTTGTTCTGGAAATATTTACAGTACCTGCATGAGATAAGGAATCAGTGCAGGTAGTAGGTGAAAAATTAATGAATGACAGTGTTACAGGAATGAAGATTCAGATCTATCAGAAAGTGAGAATAAACTTGAATTAAAAGGAAGGTGACATTTTTTTCTGAAATACAAGGGAACCAAACTATTTCTACTTAAAACTAAAAATGCTTCCCTTTCACTCTTCAGTTTAAAAATAGATTAAAGACAACAGGAATGGCAGCATTTATGGTTCAACATATGGGTTTTCTTATGAAGATGCAAATGTTTTGTAATAAGAACAAATGGAGCAGTCAAAGGAAATGAAAAACAAAATTTGGTTTCTTTTTAAGATTACAAGTAAAATGGTGTTAAAAAAAGAATCCTTAGAAAAGAATGGGAATGGGAATGTCTAGCCCTCGATGAAGACACTATGACACTGAGTATGTTAAAACCGAGTGCAAAGAAGACAGTGGTACATAGATGCCAGAGCAAAAAGAGAAGTAAAAGAATAAGCTGCCTACAGAGACAACTGGTAATTAGGATGTAAAAAGAGTGATTAGAAGACAAGACAATTAAAAAGAAGATAAATTAATTCCTGAATCAATGTATGCTGTGGGATAAATTAGGCAATTCTTATGTCAGAACCTTCCTTTGCAGAAAAGGTTATGGAACAAATTGACAAAATAAGCAACAAAAAATGTCAGAGTTGTCTGTCGGAATTTGAGTCAACTCCATACATTAATTAGTACAGTAGGATGCAATGTCTCTGTGAAGTGACTGGAAGTTTGGATTTGACAGATATGATGTTATTTATTAACGCTCTAGGAGAAAGCCTGTGAACTCTAGGTTGACAAATAGATATAAATGCTATCTAGCTAAGAAGAGTCAAAATCCTTCTCAAAAGAGAAATCTTGCCTTTAAAATATCCTGAGTTTTCTAAAGGATTCAATAAACATTTGGATAAAGAAGATCCATTTGGTTTAGCTTATTTGCATCATCAAAAGAATTTTGACAAGAACATCCACAAAAGACTCTGGAAGAAACTAAATACTCATTGAATAAGATGGAAGGTTATGGCATGAATAAACTAACTAAAAAAAGAAAGCAGACAGTAGTTCTGAAAATGGCAAGGAATTATCCATGAAATAATGCATGAGTGTGTATAGACCAATGCTTTTTTGCCATGTTCCTAAATATGGAAAAAAGGAGGGTCTACGAAGGTCTACAAAATCACTTATAAGTGGATAAGTATTGTTCATTTTCTTCTAGTAGGAGAATTGGGCAGAATCGATTAATAGGGACCGGGTTCAAAACAAAAATATCTTTGTTCATAGTGTACTTGGTGGTATTATAAATAAATGCTTGCCATATGTGAACTCTTTTTTAGCATCCCGTTATTTGGGAGAAGGAGATAATGGGCTAGGTAAATGTTTGGTTAGACCATTTTGATGAATTCTGTTCTTAGTGATTATTAGGATAACAGAGGTTCAGTAGCACAGCTTGTCTATCGTAGGTAAACATTCACTTGGCCTTTCTGTGAGCTAAGACACTGTGAAGTTCAAGTCAACATTTCCAGAACAAATTTCTAATTTAGTTGCCTTCACTTTGAGCTTGCCTAATTTTCTGGACTGCAGAAACCTTTTCTTTCTGTTGAAAGATAGATATAGAATAGATATAAAATGCCCCTTAATTACCCACTGAGACACAAGGACATCCCTATGCCATTAACCTCTTGAATAGTTCACCTTATTTTAGCTCTGATCGAGTAAGAATAAAGTAGTAGTTTGTAAAAGAGTGAGACGGAGGTTTATTTTAGCTGAAGACTTGGTTGTGACTCCTGGTGTTCAACCTAGGAATCAAACTTAAAACAAAAGAACCCACCCAATCCACTAAATTGCTTCACATATATTTCAAGAGGAATATGCTGGCAGCTTCTTGTTTAAAAATCTTAATTTTTTTACACATGTCCAACTATGTCTCTGCTGATCAGTGCATTGCTCTCACCTTACAGTAGTTATTCTTAACAGCTCAAGTTACAACCTGAGCGTAAACAAAGAAGGCTGAGGGTAGATCTTACTTTTAGCTACACCCTTAATAATAAGTTTATCTTTTGACTATTGATCAAGAGTTACTTTTCTAAAGCCTTGAGCTTTCGAGAAGGTTATGCAAAGCTCATTGAAAACTACAAGCTTCACGGAAGTCTGAATCATGACTATGGTTCCTGAATCCAAAAAATCTTATGTTAGATAGTATTGGGATATATTCTTATTCTTCTCTATAGTTTACTTGAAGCTCTTAATATACAGATCACCTACTACAACATAGACTGGTTTTAACACTTTTTGTGTTTAAGAACCAAAAAAAAAAAAAAAAAAAAAAAAAAAAAAAACCCTAAAAAACCTTAACCTATGGGTATGTGTCTGCTTTAGTAGGATTTTTTTTTCACAGAGTTCCTGAGCTTGGTTCCAGGAAATGCCTTAAATTTTCACAGTCACTGAGGAGCATTGCTGAATTGCACTTTAATGTATCTGCAGATCTAAGTAATAAATTGCCAGTGGATTTTATATGGATAAACAGAGGCTAGTAGATTCACTAGCTAGTAGGATGAATGAATGTTTACAGAGTTGAGAGGACTGGAGCAGAAATAAACACTTGAATCTACAGGACTGGTATGCAAGGTGCCACATGACACATGACAAGCCTCAGTTTGAACAGAAGTCTATTTTGCCAGAACTTGGCAAGGATTTTCTGTTATTCAAATTAAATCACAATAGCTGCAAGTAGTATGAAGGGCTGTTAAAGCTACTGATTTGCAGGACCTACAATTTGATGAGGTATACAGTTTTCCCCTTGAGGCCAGAAATGTAATTATGAAAAAGTTCTGAACTGAAAAATAGTTTTGTCAGCTGTTTTCATGAGAAATAAAAGATCACTTAAAGGTGAAGAGGTTACAGATAAGAAAGAAAATTAAATTTAAGAAAAAAAAAAACAGATGTAGAACTACAGCTGCTGAAGACAAAATTAAATATTATAATTAGAAGGGGAAATCATTTTACCTTTACTAGACATATGCTATTGAAATATTTAATTCATCTCCTGGTTAATTCTGTGCATGATGTGAAGGTTATTACCGAGGTGATAAATCAGCAGACTAATATGTATTCAGCAGGGATTCATGAAGTAAGACTGAATGAAACTCACTGGTTCAATATGAGACCAGTTAGCCCCTTTGCACTGCCCTGGGTCTAGAGCACACTTTTTTTGACATATGGCACTAAATTATCATACTCTGTTAATACCTCAAGATCAGGGGAATGTGATCCTTGGAAACTGGCTTCTGGTGCAAATACTTTCAGCTACTAAGTGAATTCTAAAGATTGTTTCCTGAATTTTTGGAATAAATTCTCTTTCAGCTATCAGGTATTTATCATTTCTGGTAAATTGAATCTTTAAAATATTTGAATCAAATTAACTTTTTAAAACTTATGCAAAATATTTTTATCACTCCTTTGTATATATCTTATCTTTTTATATTATGTATAAACAACATCTTTTAAGGACCTGTTCAAACATGTGCTGTGATTTAGTAGTAAATCTCTAGCCCACCTCCCATATGAGAGCTGTGCATAGTTGTACTTTTAAAGCATACTCCAGGGAACACAGCAGCTAACAAACCTGAGGAATTTGGAATGCTTCTACATTTTTTTCCCTGCCAAGTTGTTAACACCAAGTCAGAAAGGAAGAATACATCTGAAATGGAAACTTGCCTGTTGCCTTTTGCTTGTTCAGAACTGTTCAGTGCTCACTGCTCAACAGCTTTACATAACTCATTAGAAGCAGAAAGCAGGTCTTAATAGCTTTTTTGTTTAGTGATCAATAGTTCTTTAATCTCGTTGATTCAAAAGGGCCAGAAGAGTCATAAAATAATGCTAAGTGTGTAAAAAGAATCCAGCTCACTGCCCACATCTGCTTGCTTCTTCTCTAACATACAACTGTGGCATTCGTAGGCGTTTTTAAAAATTCTAGTGTCATGCATCAAACCATGTACTTTCAGTCAAGAGTGCCCTAGGCTTTAAGTAGCTGCAGAAGAAACACTGCATGTTCTCTCAAAATAAGCAGTAAAGCTAGGCTGAGGTTTTTGTTTGCTTTTTTTTTTTTTTGAGGCTTCTAATATACATAATTAAGCAGACCTATCAGTTATACTGATGTGTTCTCTGGTGCGTTCTCCACTCTCCTTGTCAGAGTAGGGAACTCAGTGACTAGTGTTGTGAGGCCCCCTGTAAAGCATATGTGCTCTGAAGAGTAGGCACAGCCATTAGGTTCTTTCTCATTAATATATTTTTTGGAGAAAAGAGAGTGTCTTGAATTCCTGTTCTCTATTTATTTATTAGTACAGGCTCCATAGGCAGCACATATGCCTGCCCTCCTAGGCCTTCCTAAGCTTTGCTGCTATACAGATGTCAGGAACCTGTACACAGCATGTAGTCCGCCTATATTCTTTGAATATAGTTAGTTAAGACTATAGTTAGTTAAGAATATAGTTAGTTATGTTAGTTAAATGTTTCCTAGGTCTGAAAAACACCTGTTAGTGCCAGCTCTAAAATGCTGTGATTGTTGACTTTTTAGTATGCTCTTTTGACAATGAATAGCATAGTAATTTCACTATGAGTTTTTTGAATGGAGGGAATAGATTTGGAATTTCAGTGAGTTCCATAGCTGATGGCATATTCACCCAGATGGCAATGCTATCAATTATTTACTGCTTGTTTTTTTGTTTAATTAAGCATGATACCTGAGCACCATTCAAATCACAAATAAGAGGCAATATTTGCCCTTCAGAACTAAGGGTCTGAAGACAAGCAGGAAACATCAGATGAGCTAGCAGACCTAACAGGGGATAATCTGCCTCCATGTTCTCTCCTTTGTTTTTTCATCTGTAGTGCTTTTTGACAGCCGATGGGGTTTTAGATTTCTAAACATTTTGTTTCTGAGTGTACTTTACCTGCACTAATACTAGCGCCAGATAAAACTCCTCCCTCAGTTTTCAATGAAAGAAGATAAAATGAACAACATAAGGATCCACAATCACCCTCTACTACAGTGTCTCAAGTGCTCTCTACTACCTACTGAAGAGTGGGAAAAACAAGACCAGATATCAGAAGAAAAATGCACAAATCATATTACAGTAGCATAGATGCCATTTCAAAAAAATATCCAAATAATATACTTACCAATTTAAAAAATTACAGAAGGAGTTAATTATAATATATCAATTTATCATTGTAGTTTACACTGAAAAGGTAGGAAATATCTTACATATGCTGGTAAACTGCACCAGTATATTACAACAGTGTACAGATTATTTGTTTCTATTGGGAAACCTTACAAACTGGAGCCTTAAAGATGAACAAGGGTATGGGAAACAGCTGTCAGACAAAGCAAAATCCATTTAGAGGTGGGAAATATTTTTTTAAGGGGAACATGTAAACAAAAAAGTAAAAAATAATAAAAAAGAATTAAAAAATCAAAGTCCTATAAGAACAGGAATATTTTTTACACTCGGGAATAATTTTTTCCTCTTTTATTGATATCTTCTGATGGAATTATGTTTTAAATAAGTCCAGAAAAGGTTTTGCTTTCAGTGTCTCAGCTAGCTCTGCTTTGTAACATCTATTGCAATCTATAGCAAGAGGAACCCACACTAAAATTAAAATGTGACTTTTAAGCTTGATAAATTACAGCACTGTACTGCTGGATAGAAAGGTAAAAAAAATTGTTTATCAGGTAAGCACAGACTCTCCTTAGGTAAAAAATGAAATGCAAAGGTCCTACAAATCCCTAATCACATAGCATGAGCATGCAAAAGATTCAGATTTGTAACTAAGCCCTTTTATTCACAGTTTAACCTGAAAATTAGATGGTGTAAAAAGGTGCTTTACATTAAGCTAGCACAGTAAGGTACTGTGTCTGGCCACGCCTTGAAGAGTGCACGTAATTACAGTGAATCAAAGAAGGATTAGCAGCCAGTGGATTTCTGTTGCCGTAGTTGTCATTTTGGACTGAGTCTACACTCCTGAGTAATCTAAGACAAGCCAGGGCATCATTTCTAAACACCATCTCTGATCTAGACTAAGACATACAAGATTGCAATTGCAGTTCAGGGGAAAATTTAGTACTTGAAGTTTGATTGCCTGAAAATGAGAAAGAGCAGCACCCAGTAAGCTGGACCGAATCAAATCTAGAGATGATGTGGTGCAATATTGCAGGGGCTGCTCTGCACACCAAGTTGTGTGCCTGCCACAAACATCTTCATTAAAAAATAAAAAAATAAATCTTCCTCTGTTCTCTGCTTCAAGGTAGTTCCACGATTCCTTCCTCACAGTCACTACTTTGGACTTGCTATTCTGAGATTGAGAGATTAATAAATCTGCTCTCTATAGGAATGTAGTCTGTTAGAACAATATGAAAAAAAAAAGAAAAAAAAAGGAAGGAGATGCCAAATCAAATTCAATAAAGGGAAGATGAGAGTAAGAGGATATTTAAAGGCAGTGCACAGGAATGGAGGAAGGGAAGGGAGCTAAAGTCAGATTAAAATATTCTATTGGCATTTATCATGGCTTCCCAAAAGCCAGTCTGGTCCCTGTTCCTTCTGATTTCACCATGCTATTTTTTCTTGGCTAGAATTTGGAGAGGAAGAGAAGGAACGTGTTTGAGAAGAATGATGGGGGAAGTGGGTGTTTCTTAGGACAATCTATTTTAAAGAACTGGAAATGAAATTGTGCATCCACTAGGAATTGTTTTTAATACTACTAGTCAAGAAGTAGTGGTATCATGCAATAGATGCTGTTATTTATTTTGAACACCGAGTAAGAAAGTGGAATGAAAATGCAAGATATTTATGGGGGAGAATTTATGTCAGACCAGCATCCTAAACATTTTTTGATTAGATAAATCTGATTTCTTATATTTTATTAATCTAATTATTAATCTGGATCTCAAGCACTTCATACTGGGAAAGACTTCCAAAGAAATAATGAGGTTTAGCTGAGGCTTTGAAGAAAGGAGACAGAGTCAGCTATTTGTATTGAAAGCTGAGCTATCTCTTAATAAGAAATTAATAGACCACTTCCTTATGGTCTTGTTCAGGAAGATTACTATTGACAAGATTCATTAGCAAACTCAGTAAAAGTAGGGAAAGTGTGTTAACTAATCTTGCCATTGACATAAAGTTGCAAGCTATCAGTAATACTGAAGAATGAGAATATTTTACAAGAAGAGGGTGGCTAAAGAATAAAGAAATAGAACATATACAATGATATCAAAGCGGAGGACTGAGCTGGTACTAATGTATAAGCCATTCTTTATCAGTGTCCCAAACCTAGTATTGGCTTTGAGTTCACTGAAGAAAGTAGAAAGAATTTCTGCCTATTAGCTACCGAATACTTATGAGCCAGCACTGCAGCAAAAACTCTGAAAATTGCTTGTCTTCCTCAAAACACCTCATGTGAGACCTTTTCAATAGAGACAGGAATGAACCTGTAGATGGATCTAATACGAGACTTTCTGTTATACCATCTACATTTCTGTAGATAAAAAAAAGTGAGAAGAAATATTCCCAGCCTTCCTTACAAAAGAAGTTCTGTTTTTTAAGCCAAACAAATAAAAACTTGAAATGACACAAAAACATAGGTCATGCACTGTAAATCACAATTATTGAGTATCAAAGACTTTATATTCTGATATTTCACTTCAACAACATTGGCTGTGGCAAGAAAAGAAAATAACATCCTAACATCATGCCATACGTAATTCTGGATTTTGATTGAGTATGCATGTCACTTTGCTTATAGCTCTGCAAAGTCTTTTAATACACCAGGGAAAGAGAAACATAGCAGAACTATTTAAACCAAAATAACTCTGGCATAAGAATAAGTAACATAAAATGGCCATAAATAAAAGTAGTCTTGAAAATCAGAAGTATATTTTAAATTACCACAGGATTTATTCTTTAACGGTGTTAAATGGACACTCTGAAGCAAAAAGTCTCTTCTATTCAAAGGTAGAACTTCTAAAAGATTGAACTGCAGACTTGCTTGTGATGCCAGGGAAGAGACTTGACACCCCTCTTAATTTTGTACTGTCATGCATAAGTAGTTACAGAAGTTACTTTGACAATTTTTTTGTTTTCTTAAAAGCATATGCAGAGATCTTAAGGATCACAAGGATACACGAAATTACATGTAGTAGTAATGTGTCTGGTGTCTTATGAAACCTGTTTCCTCAGAAGTCATGTCACATTGATCATTTACTATTTCCAGTGCTGATTTGATGGGGTTCCCCTTTCCACTCCATGGGATACTGGAGTTGTAAGCAGATGTAAGTGGCATGCATGCTCCATCAACATCACAAATCCTGAAATGTTAGAGTTGCACATTGTTATCCCCTGTAATTTACCCAGTGTGTGAGACACTATTGTTTTGCTCTTTCATTTTCATGACACCATCTGTAAAAACAATAGGAAATGGCACAGAATTAAACTCTTGGAAAAGAGTTTTAATAATAGAATATGCTGCAATGATAATTCTTGTTATTCTTGTTATACTTTCTAAAAATTAGAAGGAGTCATCAGTATTGCTTTGGTCACTCAATTGAAATGCAGATTGTGTAAGCAACAGTTCTCTTGCTGATTTCATTAAAATTGATTCTATAAATGGAGTTAATTAGGTAGGCAAAAGTCTATGTCCTATCTCCTACAGGAGAGTAATGATTTTCATATTAGTGACAGACTCTCCATAGTAATTTTCTTGATATGCAAAACAGAACTATAGTCACCTGAAAGGAGTAGGGTAGGGGAGAGGGGAAAGCTACAAAAGATTGTAAAATATCTGGATACTGATTTATCTTTAATATTATAATCTAAGCCATTGCATTCTTGCTAGAATATTTCCAAACACGTACAGAAACACATAAAAACGTAACATTGCAAAAATTTTCTACATGCTTCAGCGGGATTTGTTCTGATTTTTTGGTGAAAAAAACGAATGAGATTAAGTAAGTCCCACAAAAGGTGCATACCCAGATTCACATTGGTCAGAGGGAAGCTGCAAATTCAGAACCACTGAGTCAGAGGTCATGCATTAGCGCAGTTTTCCCCAGTGCCCTTCTCTCTTCACTTTTTCTCAGTTCTCAGCCAGGCTCTAGAATCTGAACTAAAATTTTTAATTCCATAACACTGAGTATGAAGCCATTTTGATAAACATCATTTTTATGCATATGGTTCTCACAGAAATCTGCTAATGTAAGGTTCTCTTAGAAATCCTGCTATTCATAGTGATGGTTGTGTGAGAAGAATTTTACTACAGAGCTCCCATCTCACCAGAATTCCTACAGCTATGGTTAGGTTCTTTTTAACATGGCATTTCAGAAGCAAAAACCACAGTGAAGGGCAGGTGACATACCAAAATCCTACCAGCGTTGGCACTCTCAAAGCTAGGGAAATCCTTGCATCATCACTCTCCTCAACTTGTGAAGATCCAAAACCATATGGAAGATTGTAGAAGGCAAATGGGGAGTGAGCAAATGAAAGAGCAGGACCAAGTTTTCTTTCTTTCCATGATTCCTGGACAAGTATCTATTTAAGCTTACTACTTCTGCCAGCATAAGCCTAATATATCCCA
>VZSV01000017.1:2321246-2387124 GCA_013398735.1 Nothocercus julius
AAAAAAAAAAAAAAAAACTCTCCTCTGTTGCAGAATATAACAAATGCTGGACTGAGCACTGAAGAAGAGGGAAAAAGAACATCCATAGATTACGACAACTTATCCTGACATCATTTTATATACACAGCTCTCCCTTGCTTTGTAATAGTTCTTATCCACAGTTGCTGCATTGCCAAACTTGGCACTGAGCCCCATATCTACAGATCCCAGAACATTAAATATTTAGGTTAAAGCAAGTAAAGAAAAGGAAAGCAAGTCAAACAAATCTTGCATTCACTTGCATAAATACACTGACCATTTATCAGTACAGTAAACACATTGTGTTCAGCAGCATTGTAACATTATAGGCCCATTTTCCTGATCTTTTTAACTGGTCTTTCCTCAGTGGCCAAAAGACACCTGAACAAACATTTTTGCCAGCTGGAATATTATATGACAGACAACACAAACTTTCCAAAATAAAGCAGTTATTCTCTTACAGATACTGTATTTTTAAAAAGAGACAACATGACAATTGCAGCCCTGATCTGGTAACAAAAAGTAACGGTGTTCCATGATTAGAAGTCTCAGAAGAAAGTATAGTGGTGGGTAGGGGCTATGTAATCTCTCCTAACATATTCTTATAGCAGTTGTTGACATGAAGGTGAACTCCTGCAATCCAACAGCAAATTTTTCCCAGGAATATCCTGGCAAAAATGGGAGGCTGTCTCGAGAAGCTGAAGGGGCAGATGATCTAGCCACAAAGATGAATTACTTCTTAACTAGCAATCTTTCAGCATTCAGCTAGATGCTAAAACCTGTAGGAATAAATTACTATGGAATCACAAATCTAAGAGACTTGAAAACGGACTCAAGGAGCCATCACAAGAAGTGCTAATATTTCAAGAAAACTTGAAGCTGGTGAGCAGTTAACACGTAAGTGCTAGAAAGATCTCATATTGTCATGTTGCACCATGTTTTCAGCCTTATAGGCCGTACACAAAGCGAGATGACTGTTCATTTGTTTAATGAAATAAAGAATTAATAAAAAGAAATCATATATGCTACTGAATTGTTTGGAGAAGAGATATTCAGAACTGGAATTATATAAAGATTGTATTAATTACAAAAGGTATACAAACAACTTTCACTGAAATATAGCAATATCACATATTGTGTTACTACTTATACTAGGCTGATTAACGAGAGTCTTTGCGTCTTCCATTGTTAAAATATATGGATAAAAATCCACTTTCTTTCTATCTAAAATTCCCCTAAAACATAAGAACAAGAGTAAAACAAGTCTCAAGTGACCATTAACTTGGTTCTATTTTCTGATATATACAGTATTTCTTGTGTTTCAGAAAGAACTACTGCATTGTAAAATGTACTTTTTGACCCACGAAATATCCATGGGACTGATTACTTTTAAAGAGCAACAAGAATGCACTGAGACACAGATGAAAAGTTTATGCGTAGAGAGTGAGAAAGAATCTTAATGTACACGTAAGCACAAAAGATATCCTGATTTACGGTTATTTTTGGGGTGGCATGGTGAAGCAGCCTATATAAAGTTCTTGAGCAGAAGCAGCACTCCTGTGTCTGTGCAGTCCTGAGTCTAAGTGAATTAACCTTGCTGAAAAGCAGGCTTTAATAGCTCAGTGCTATAGACCCTAACTAATCTGACAAGAGAGCTTTCTGAATACCTCTATAGCCCTGTTACTGTTTGTATCAATGGAACTCCTCCAATTTTTCTTAAATGCAGATGAATTGCAGAAACATAAAGGTGAATGAAACTATACGCATCCAGAAAGTGGTATTTCTACTGAGAGCAAAATAATAGAATTTGGGTTCAGGCAAGTGAGAGGAAACTCAAAAAGAGACTGAATGTAATTTGAAAGAGATTTCAGTGAAAAACAGAAGTTTGATGTCATGAAAACGGTCACTAATTAATATCAGTTTCCCTGAATGGCTTTTTTTTTTTTCTCAAAAAATCCCCACCTGCAATAGACAGAATTTCAAGTAAAACATTTCAGGAATGTATTTGAGATTGCTTTTATTACATTTCCTTTAAAACAGAAAATGACCATAGTTCAAAGATTTAAGCCTTGGATTCACTGAAAATGTTGCAAAAAGCTCACTTTCCACTGCACCTGAATATGGTTTTCAGTAGCATCAGCAAACATATATCTGCTCAGCCCTACTTAGGAAACTTTGTCTCTTTTTCATGACCTAAAGACAAATCATTTATTCCTTTTAATTTGCAATGGCAAATTAGGGATATCACTTCTGAATTCCACAAGGCTGTGTAGAGTGTGGCCATTAGCTTGGCAATGTAGTAATGTGTGAGAAAATGTGAATAAGCTGGAAGTTTTCAACGTTCATAAACACAATCAGGCTGATCTATTACGTCTCATTTAGATTGCCAGGTATTTGAGAAGTATTTTTATTCCTCTAAATATTGCAAATCATGAGACTGTCCTTCTTATGGAAAATAAGGTAACACTTGGAAAGAAAATATTAGGCAGCCAAACCAACATCCTGATACGCAGGAAACTGCTATCGAACCATATATAAGCAATAATGCAAAAAGAACTATTGGGACAAAACTTCAAGTACTTCTGGAAGCAGAATCACAGTACTTCTGTGATTTAGCTTTCGATCTTTGCTGACATGCTCTTTGCTGACTTTGGCAATGCTTTTGCTACACGTCATGCAAATAAAGCTACAAGGCCAAGGAAGTTGTCTGAACTTGAAAACACACGTCACTTTGTATGCATTCACACTATGTACAGCGACCTTTTTTTTCTCTCCCTTTCTGTCGGTGGAAGGAAGAACACTTTCAGGCACTGACCCTAGCTCATGAGCATGGACTGGACAAACCTACAACCTCCAGGCAAGCAGCAGGAAAACAACATTCGTTTTGCATGAAATATTAACTTTCTCTTTACTACTCTGTCTTAAAAGTGGGTGACAATCCTGAACTGGTACTATGACTTAGCTCTGTTTTATAGAGCAAAGCCAGCTTTCACATGGACAATACTGGTATTATGAGACTCAAGATTGCCTGATCAAACTTCATAAAGAACATAGTTAATAAATAGAGGAGAATTTCATTGCCACACTTTTGCTGCTTACTGCAAGACTGATACTGAAACCACGGTTATTGTTCAGACTCACAAAATACGCAGCCAACTCTGAACTTGCACAGTATTCTTGCTAACAGCCTTCAACAATACTAAATAGCCTTAATTAAATCCTGATGCCTTTAAAGTTCCCAGTGGCACAATCTAACCTTTCTGCTGCCTCTTCTGCTTAATTCAGGGATAGTTTCTGTCCCTAAATTGGTTTCACAGTCATTAAAAAGTGCAAAAAGCCTTGTACTTGAAAAGAAAAAAATCTCATAAATTGCAGTTTTCATGCTCATTTGTTCCAACCTTGGGTATACCTGCTTTGAGCAAAAGGACACAACAGAACATAAGAACATGTAAAAGTATGCACTATATTGTAATATATGATACTACTTTTTATTTGAATTTCGTTTTAAGAAAAAAAAAAATATGACTTTATAAAGCAGAAGCAAAAAAAAAATGCAGTTATAGTTATGAACTTCAGTTTTGCATTTTATCCTTGGATGAGTTTTAGTAAAACATGCAGGAGTGTCCACACTGACTCTTTTTACAGAATTAGAATATACTGCCATGATGAAATTACAGTATTAGAGAATAGCAAGAATGTTAGCTGAAGAATAACAAACAAAATTCTGAAGTCTTGCAAAAGACACAAACACATTCAGCCACGATTTCAAATCTGGCTATCTCCTTCAGTGCTACCGCATGCCACAGGTGTGGAATAGGTAAAATTATGAAGTGAGGGAGTGATGACAGGTCTGTATCCATACATCATTCCTATTGAATTGCATATGTGCACCTTTTATTTATCTAGGTATATTTGCTATTACTCTTGGAAATGTTTCAGCAAGTTAGAGTTTCTAATTGACTTAATGGAAATATTCTGAAAAAAAAAATTGCTTTGAGAACTTTTTGCTTATGCATTAGACATTTGTCTGTTTTTCTTCTTATGAGGAGCAATTACATGAAAAACAGAAAAGAAAGAGGTTTGCTTCCAAAACCTATTTCCCACCTGAAGTCAGAATCAATTCCATATTAACTAATTGAATTTCAATGGATTTTAACTAGATTTTATAATTACAAAAATACCCTGCTTGATGCATAGAAGGTGAATCTGGCTTCAGGCCAGCTTAGCACTTTCCTGCTCATAGGTTAAATCCCTGAACAAGCTAAAATAGCCTCAGGCTTCCTGTATCTTGCACCAGATGGCAGAGCCCCTTCGAGGCAATTATGTTGGCAGGGATGGCTGGAGCACGGTGTGCTCCAAGTAGAGTCCTTCCTGTCCCAGTACGTTTCCAGTAAGCACTTCCTCAGTCAGGCTGCTGCAATGACAACTTTACACCGCTCAGAGATTGCTCCCATGTGGGATAAATCTCCAGTCAGTCTGATCCTGCTTCGGACAGTTAAAGCTATATATAGACGTGTTGGCTTAGACTAGCAATTGGTCCTATAGCTGTAGCTAATGAATATGCAATAGTCTAGCTCTGTTTGACATCAGGTATTTCCTACTTTTTAAATGATTTTTTTTTTCTCCATCCTTGTAACTAAAGGATGGAGAGTTTATATCTAAGCTTCAGATTTAAATATTATCTGTATGAAAAAGTGATCTCTTGTACTTCTCTTAAATTGCTTTGTCTTTAGTCGCCATTCACACCCTCTTGTCCAGTTACCACCGTTATGGTAGAAAGGGCTCCTCTCCTGCAAAACTCCAGGTTAACATTCAATACACTATTTCAGCAGTCTGCATTCTTGGGCCTTATGGATCTAAGCTCTCAGCCAGTCTTCATGGCTCATAACCTTTAATTCTGACATCATTCTCAGCATCCTGTTCAATTACTATAGTGCTGTATTCTGAGAAGTGGCTGAGGTTCAAGGCAAGTTTGTGAAAGCTTGCAAGTTTCTCATTCACTTGAATAGAAAATTTGTAAGAAACATGTTTCATTCAGAGGTTCTCCAGAATTCCTCCTACTCATAAGTAAGGCGTTGGATAGCATCTTTAGGCAGTATGGTTGAAAAATCACAACAAACTATTCTGTTCATGTTTCTAAGTTCTACAGGTGCTCACTAGCCCTACATGTATTTTTAAAATCCTTTCAGGAATGTCTTATTTTTCACTTTAATCTAGAGTCTGGTATAAATGTAGAGCCTCAAGAAAAAAAGAGATGCTTAAAATGGCAATAACAAGGAGATCTGATGATAGGCCTTTTATACACATGGCAGTTTGAGTTCTGGAGAAAGCAAGCTGGTAGAACAGAGCCTCTGCATCATCTTCGTGAGTGTCTTCTGAAAAATGAATAATATGTCCAGCCTGAAGGTATCAGACTGCTGATTGTGATTGAGCTCTATAAGAAAGTGAAAGAGATATATCCTGGAAAGCGGGGTTTCTTCTCTACCTGAGCTTAGCAAGAATATGTGTTTTAGTCCCATAGGTGGAATATTTTGGTATTGATCTGAGGTTCTGTTTTCCTATATTTTTTCACAGTCTTGTAGTATATGCTACACAAGAAACTATTTCTTCTTGGAAATACTACCTTATTTCAAGAAAATGCACCAAACTTTTTTATACTGCACCATTTCCTGTCCTCACTGATTTGTTCCATACAGTGCAAAAATCAAATCTTAACCCACATTAACATTATGAGTCTCCATCTCATCATGAAACACTCTATTTTCCTCTTTTTTTAAAGTTTTACCATGCTATATTCTGAGCAGTGACATACCGCAATGAAGTACCTCAGCTTCAATTTTGGCTAAATACCAGAACAGTCCATATATTGTTTGTATATTTATCCAGATAAACAAATTTGATATTTAATTTACCCATTTTAAAAACAATAATGCCCACAGTTATTCTGAACGTATACATTGCTTACTACTGTCTTTTCCTTGGTTTCATGGCAAAAATTGTAAAACAAAGAAGAAAAAAAGTAACCTTGCAGACAAATCAACCACTTCCATGAGGGCTGTCTAACTGTTAAGAAAAGCTGAATAAACAAAGTAACATGGCCAAAATAATGTTCTCTAGGTGTTTACAAGTAGGTAAAGTAAACCTTCCACATAGTTTTTGGAAAAGCACTCTGTATGAATGACACATTTTGCAACCATACTTTTTCTTTTTATTTGTCATTTTCTCTAAAAGTGAAGATCTATGGGATCTTATGTATCATTCTCAGTTTATTAGTCTATCACTTTATGGTATGTTAGCAGCTTGGCAAACTGAAATGCAGTAATGTTGTAAATTGTATTGACAGCCTTTTCATTCCTAAGCTTCATTTTTATTGTTCCTGTAGCTTGTATAAATTGGCACACAAGATCCTATTAGATTAGACAGCCAGGTTGTTTGACATACAAGAAAATATTAAATGTCACTGTATTTTGATGAAGGTCAATCAATACCAGTTTGCCAGAAAATTCCTAGGATGTGCTTCTCAGATTTTAGACCTTAAAGTACTTTTCATGAAAAAAAAGTGAAAACCAGATTAAAAAAAGCTTCAAAGCAAGATGTATTTGTTATAATTCTGACACTGATAAGAAGTCTTTAGAGTGATTACTTCTTCTTATGCTGTATTATATAAACTTCTCAGCCATTAACTACCATCAACACTTCTGGTAACAAATGCATTCTTGTTATCAAAGCCGTAATTCATAATGCTATTGGGACACATGTTTTTGTGACATAACTCTCTGTCGCTAATAGTGAGCAGAAGACCAGTTTGAAAAATGCTGCTCTACAACATATTTTAGGATCCACGAGCACTACCGAATTTTGTAGTCTCAAGTACTAAGGCAAATCTAAGTCCATTAAATACTTAAAATCAACATATAGCATTAGCAAGCGTAGATTAAAAACCTTGTATTTTTTATTCGCAACACTAACCTGATCACTGTTTTCTAGTACTGCAATTCTTTCTTGTTAAGGTAAAATTCTTAAAAATACTGAAAAACTAAACATGGAGCCCTTCCTGTGCAAAGAATAGTAGTTTTGGTGTTGAGGGTTATCAAAAGGCTTGCATTATTATTTTTTTTTTCATTTAAAAAACATTTTTGTGTTCTTTGTGTGACAGCTGTATCAACAACCTTGGCACCTATGAATTTTATTTTCAATTCCAAAAACTGGCAATTACAAAAAAAGTGGCATTTCAAGCCAAGAAGTCTTAGAGTGGACTGTGTATAGGACAACTGATACAAATTTATATTTCTGCAAACAATAATTAATTGTTTAATTGCAAGCACCATATGTAATCAAATTGCATTCACGTGCTTTACTGTAAATCACTCATTTACACTCTTTATTCCGACTCGTAACGAACCCATTGTCAAGACTTCAAAAAAGTATTTGAAAAAATACTTAGATATTTGATACTTTTGCTAGGTCAAGAGTGGCATAGAAGGAACCACAGTGTGGACTGCTGATCAAATGCCCTGGGACACAATATGCCATAACCTGATAAACTGAGACTTCTTGAGTTTGTACTCCTACTTCTCTTCATAGACATGACTTTCTAATTTTTTTTTCTTTCTTTTCAGTTTTTCAACAGTTAAGACCCTATTATGGTTCCCTAGATCACCTTAACCTTTTCCTTCTTTCTCACATCTATATTACAGCTTTCTTTTTGTAATCCTGCTTTCTTTTAACACAAAGCCCTTATCTGTGTAAGATACGCTCAGAACACAAAATGTGCACCCCAACCCACACCACACTGATTGCGTTCAGACTCACTATGCCGACTTACTGACTTTTCTCACTTTCAGATACTGCTGCTCTCCTTCTGCACAATTTTCAAAATGCCTTTCTGTGAGTGAAATTCTCTAAGAAAGTTTTTCCAATTCTGTGTTCCTGCTGAAGTGGACAAAGATGAAGTGGGTAAATGCTACAAAATTGTGATAGTATCTCAGCATCAAATGGTTTTCCATCTGGAAAAAGGGAAGAATTTATACGAAAGAATTATCCAAAGTTTTGTTTTGTTTTGTTTTGCTTTGTTTTGGCATGACACTTAAATATCATTATTACGGTGTAAATTATGATGTAATGTAAATTATAACCACACAACAAATTTTTACTACATTTAGAGATGACACAATATAGTCAAACAGAAACCATGTATCATGTTTTAAATGTATCCTAATTCCACCTTAAGGCACCTTTTGCACTGTGCATTTCAAAGAGTACCTGTTGTATACATCAGCAGCCTTCAATGATGAGTCTCAAGCAATTATGCTGGTCAGGATCAATACTTGTCTCATTAGTGGCAAGCTTAGAAATTGCAAGATTCCTGTCTTCCTTGGGTTCTTGCAGGCCTATCAAATTGCTTCACAAACCATGCACATCCTCCTCTACTCTAAAGATATATTTCAAAAGCAAAATGAGGTGCAAAATATAAGTTAAAGAGAGCAAATGACTAAGCAAGCAGGAAGTAGATGCTATGAAGCAAAAAATGGAACAACAATAAAATGCAATTGTGCACACAAACTTTCACATTAATTTTCATCAAGTAAGATTTGTGAATCCGCAATTGTTTTTTAATTTAACTGGTTGATTGCATGTACAAGTATTTCCCATACCAATTACACCAATTGTTTCACTAATATGAAAAGTCCCATTACTGGGTGCAAAACAGCATGTGTAAAGGAAAGAAATGAATTTTGTTGCAATTGGCAGAAAAGTTGATAAAAATCAGCATTTCTTATGTATTTTGATTCATATAGAATGGAGGCAGTGAGAAAGCACTGTCAGTTAGGAAGGATTTTTGCCTTGTTCTAATTCCTGCCAACTAACCTAAGGTGCAGGATAGAAAACTATTTACATTCCATCTTTACCCCATCCTCCAAACTTTTTGTTCTATGAGTTACCTACTTAATCTAAATAAGCAGACAGAGGAAAAATGTAGGTAAAAAGAAAATGGAACTTCTGGGTATTGCTTGTCAGTTGACAATAGGTAACTGTAAAAGTCAATTCTGGCCTTCAAATACCTCAATATTCACAACATCTCTCCATTTTGCGGCTATAAACAATATTGATATTAAAAATCACATGAATTATACAAAGATTCTGGTTTTCATATGTGCATATTAAGAGTAACTGATTTAATAATCAACGACAAAAGTGACATTTGCTGCTTTACTTAACTTCATGTTTTTATAATGTGTTCTTTAGTCTCATCCATTTTTTAATGTTAAAGTTTTCTATACATACTAAATAATTCATATACACTAATTTTCCACAAGTTTAATTTCAATTTTTATTCTTTACTTTTGTTTCTGGTAACAGAACACAATATGAAGATAAAAAAACTAGTTTCTTCTCCCAGCCTGTGAGAGGATGCATAAATAATAGAGGGCAATGGCAAACTGCACCTGTATGATATTTTTCACTATATAATTGTGGATTAGTATTAGCTTCTATTCTAAAATTTCTTTTCCTTTAGGGTTAAAGTAGACTTATTAATACTTTAATGTAGTGATTTTGCAGCTGTGTGGTTTAATTACAAAATATGTTGGTTCTGATTGAATAAATTACATGATTAAATCCAACCTGGATACAGAAGAGTGGAAGTTATATTAAAAAGTCATTATATTTGGAAGTCAGAGCAAGACACTATAACTAAAAGGCAATTGGATGAAATTAGCTTTGAGACTACAACATTTTAAGCAGAATTTGGTAACTGAATATTAACATGTGCATTTTATTACAAACCTCTCCTCTCTTTTTTCATTTCTTATATACTGTAGATGTCAATGAAATAAGACACATGAAAGACTCCCACACCAACTTGTACCACTGCACTTTGGCTCTGCTCAAGCAGAGAAAAAATTTCTTCTGTGTCTCCGTCACTGGTGAATCAAAGCCGAAGCCATCATGTGGGCTACAGTAAAGTCTTTGTTCCTCTTACTTGTTTTCATCAATGATATTTTGTTTCCTACAGCTTTGTGTAACAGAAAATATGCAGCTGTCTTCTACAGACTTCCAAGTGTTACTAGTCTAAACGGTTATCACTATCTACAAGGCATCCCAAGCACAGTCAATGAAGTTGAGGGAATTTGGGGTTACTTTTTTTGTAAACAAATACTTAATGCTTCTAGACTACTGAATGAGTCTGCACAAGGCTATGAATTATTTCACCTGAGGGTTTATACAGTTTTAAAGATTAAGAAATATTTACGCTATCACAGGACCTGCTGTCATCAGATACCTCTCAGTTCTACCGCAAACCTTTCATGAATATGCTACAATATAAGTCTCGTTTTGTATCGCTCTGTGTGAAACGCTTTGTTTTGATTTTCAGTGCTTCCTTTCGTGTTGATAAAGTGTTATGAGTGCATGAAATACTTCCCAAGTGACTAACATTCCCAATGCTAGTGAAGCTCTGAGCAAGCATATCCCTTTCGTTGAATGCAGAAAAGGAGGTATCAGTAACATTGCTATAAACTCTGTATTTTTAACAAAAATAATTGAATAGCAATGCCTCAACCTAACAGTAACTGCAAATAAATTGATGGTACTTGGTACTCAGAGCTATGCACAGAAGATTAAATTTATTCATGCTGTTGTTTTCCTGTCTTTTTTATTCATTATGTATTACCAAAAATGACATGCAATGTCTCAATCATATTTCTGGTATATGTCTGCCGTGTTTAAGACAAATCCTTCAGCCTTTACTTAGATAAGAACATCCACTGAAAGAAAAATGAGCGTTTACCTGATCAGAAACTGCTGCACTTGCTCTTACAAGACACACTGCAGCTGTCCTTAGAGACGTAGCTCATTACCTGACAGATCGTTTCAGGGGATTCTACAGATGTGTGAGCAGACATGGAAAATATCATTCAATATGCATACTAGTCTGCCATAGATATTGGCACAAGCAGCCACTGGGACACATCATGTCAGTACAACACATAGTCTACGCATAGCATGTTCCATTAAAAAGCACTGGATCAGATTTTTTTCAAATAACGTCTATGATGCACCCTTGCAACATTTGTGAGTGTGCTTCTATGAATACATATGTCCTGGGTGTCTCTTAAAATGCATCAGATTCACTTGAGCCGTAAAACTTAATTTATCATGCACATAAATGTCTTTGTATATGTATACATGAGTTTTGTGTACCTACATATGTATTTGCCTAAGCAAATCACCCCTCCAAGGAATTCTTCACACATTGGCAAAACAAGTCATATAATAATTAAATACTGCAATGTATTTTGAGTAATGTTTCAGATGATGTAACATCTGGTAAATTCAATACCAGTGAAATGACTAAAACGGACGTACTCTCATTTACAAAAGATTTAGTTCCTGTACATTTGATTATTCTCAAGATGTAAAAGTGCCTTTAAAACACTATGTCAACATAAAAAAGAACAAATATGTGCCCCAGAAGACCACTTCCCTAATTAACTAAGATTGAGAAAGAGGTGAGAACTCTAACTTAGAGTTCTATCAAGAAAAAGTTTAAATAACTAAAAGCTGAACCACCACCAATATCTTCATAGGGCAACTAAAACTTGGGATTCTCTATCCCTCTGTTTTTCTTTGAATTGTATGTTACTTTCCACACCTTCCATCAGCCTGTAATCAGAAGAGATCACTGTGTATAATGGAGAACCCATGGCATGGAATGAACTGTAGCCAACTGACTTGTATCATGATTTGTTTAGGTTCTGATGTTCACATTCTAAACAAAATCTTTCCAAAAAAAACTATATTCAAAATCTACGCAGTCTCTGAATTCAGAGATGCTTTCAGTCGGCCCTTGCAGAAAGTCACTACAGAATCCTAGGTAGTTGCTGCCTATGCGATAAAATTGATCCCATTCAAAGAAATAACTCCCATCTCAAATACCAGGTGAACCACCTGGCGTGGTAACAAACTCAATTATTTTAATTAATGAATGACCATTTTTTAACTCCAAACTCTGCTAGTCTGCAAAATTCTCATGGCTC
The DNA here is from genome assembly GCA_013398735.1 of Nothocercus julius. Classification (NCBI taxonomy): domain Eukaryota; kingdom Metazoa; phylum Chordata; class Aves; order Tinamiformes; family Tinamidae; genus Nothocercus; species Nothocercus julius. The sequence continues at coordinate 2,333,303 of VZSV01000017.1, forward strand.
TGTTTTTCCACCAGATCACAGAGAAATTAAATATCAGAACGACGCCAATGTTCTTTCCTCACTTCTTATATTCTCCATTTACTTCTTTCTGTCCACATAAACAGAGAAAGAGAAAGCATCTGTCTTTAGACCAAGTTTCTCCCACCACAGGAACCCTGGATATTCTTCTTCAGGAGAAAAGCTTTCTTTCAGTATGAGCCTGGATAAACAATCAGGAATCCCAGAAGAGAGTCAGTCTGTAGTTCTCTCTGCTTCAACCTTGGCTATTTTACCAAGGAGCACTTGGATGGAAATAGAGTGTAAATGTTCACTGATTCAGGTCTGCATTATTTTGGTAGTGTGTGTAAACTTCAATTCCCAGCCAAGCATCAACCACACTCAACGGGTTATTGAAATTCAAAGCACAATAACAAAATAACCGAGTGATGTTGATCTCAGCCTGTGCCTTGGTAGTTTACTGTTTTATTATTATTTATAGCTTTTATTGCAGTTTTGCTCAAAGGCTCCTCTATAGGATCAAGCCCTGTTCTGTCTGGTTCTGTGAGAAGAATACAATACATACTTACAAAAAAATACAATATATACATATTTACAGAAAAAAAGAAAGAAAAAAAAAAAGAAATCTATCAAACTGATGGCAGCATTCATTTTGCTAGTTCTATATTGCCTGGTTGTAAAATAGACTGTTCCCAGCTTTTCCCTTTTTCCTAACCATACTTATTCTCCTTCAGCACAATCACTCCCCAGATATATTTAACAATCCCTGTTTGCTCCCAGATCATTTATTACTGCCAGCCTGGATGAATTTATTGCTGTGGTCCCACTAGTTTTACCTTTCAAATATTCCATCACGTATTTGGAACTATATATTCAGAGCAACAACATTCCAGATTATATTCTGGATTTGATGAAGTTTTTAATTAGGTCAGTTAAGAGAGGTCTACAACAAGCTGCACTGCTCTTTATTTTCCATATGTACTTTTTACAAAATGTGAATTACAGATGCTAAAGCAAACTTGATATGAGATCATAAACAATATTGACAGAAATGCAAAGTCATGGATGAAGGTAGAAAGGTTGGTAGGAAAAACTTAAATTTTTTGCTTGCTAATTCTGACATTTTAAACTGTTAGTATCTAAAACAAAAAGTGTGTCATAATCCATGAGGAGTGGAGCCATGGTAATCTTATGCTAGACAGAACAATTCTATTCAAAATGAGTTTTCCAAGGGGCACGTCCAATCAAATGGAACTTCTCTAATCTTAAATCTCAGACTAACCGAACTATATATTTTTTGACTTTTTAAATACAATGAGGAACATACAAGCTCATTTCAAAGGTGAAAAAATCTGTGCTGATAGCATAAGAGCAGCTTCAGAACTCTTATAAATTAGTAGGTTAGAATCACCTAGCTGAACTTGCTGATCAGGAACTGAATCTGCGCAACACCAAAAGCCTATTGATTAATGAAATGTTAAAACAAAACAGTCGAAAGAGAAGCACAAGAAAAAGCATTATTATCTTTGTTAAGAACTACATGCAGTCCTGTCTTTTATTCCTCCCTTTGTGGAACATCTAACAGCAAAAAGACTAGAAATTGAAGAAAATACAGAAATTTCAGAAGTTTTCTCAGAAATTGTTCTAGACATTCTTGGTGATTTGGTTAACTCTTGTATAGAGCTATTTGGCTATTATTTTGTATCTGGTTATCATGATGCAATAAATAGTATCAGGGACAAAATCAACTGATACACAACAAACAGCTGATCACTAGAACCCAGGAATAGGTATCATTTAGGCACATTGGGTTCACCATAGTAGCTGCAAAGGAGACTGTTTATCAGCATATCCATGTCAGATACATGTGCTGAAGTTCTTCCACCTCTTTCTCATTCTAGGCTCTGAGGAGAAACTCCTACCACAGAGTGCAAAAGTTCTTTACCAAATTTGTTGACATTAAAAAAAAAAAAAAAAAAAAAAACCCTTCACCTCTAGAATTCTCTTTGTAAATAACAAATGTCTATTTCCCAACCAATGGTTATTTTAGAAATCAAAAACCTCCATTTTAGAATTCAATTTTGTACAATTCAACTTCCTCCTTTGTCATGACTGGCAACCAATGTTTACTTGAAGAAAAAATATTCTAAACTTTTTTTTTACTTTCAAAATGAGTCAAAGTAGAACTCAGTCCTAGCACTACGCATGGATATTTGAAATAAGATAGAGTGGAACACAGTCAAAAAAAAAAAAAAAAAAAAAAAAGAAAAGGAAAAAAAAAGAAGGATTGCCTGATGACATTGGCTGCTGTTTATGACATTTTAAAAGCAGCTTATGAAAACCTGTTCAGGAAGCTCAATTGGTTGTCAGAAACCAAGTTGTGGTTTACAGTTAAACTCGCTTCATTTTTTTCTCTGATCATAGGAATTAAATTTTCTATTTCAGTGACTATTCCAAATACTAATTTATCTATGCATTTAATAATTTATGCACTTACAGAACATTTGGAAAAAAAGCACAGACATTACAGACAATTACATGCAACAGTCAAAAAATTTCAATTTTGTTTCAAACCCAGTCTGCCAGACAGATGACCCTGGAAACAGCTTTGTAGTCTAAGAATCAAATGCTTCAAGGATACAGAAAGAGAAGCAAACAAATGACCAGTGTCAAAAGGGACTCAGAAACATTTCATGCAGCAACAACCACAAGGTTAAGGATGAGCCCAGAAGTGCAGGTAATACTGATGGATTCCCAATCAAGGATTCCCACGAAAAATGCCACAATGATTTCCAGCAGCAGCATGAACAAAAACTAGAAATTTCTATAACTCATATTTGAGTGCTATTTGCTGAAATGCTTAGACTCTGCAGTCAGCAAGAGTTCTACCACCGCCTTCCAAAACATGAAATTTTCAATATATATATACATATATATATTTTTTTCTAGATTCTCTTTTTGCCCTCTATCTATTAGAGCACAAAATAGCAACACCCCAGATGTCACCAGCAAAGCTAGAACAGTGATAAGCAATCATAAATTCAAGGAAAATCAAATCACACTTCTTGATGACTCAAACCTGGTTTTACAATGACTTGAAATCTCAGTGTGCTTCCTACAGGGCAGGGGACTCTGGGAATGATTAGGTTTCCTGGAAATGCCATGTTCTCCAGGGCTGTCACAGGCACACAGGGTAAGGCCCCATTCACAGTGGTGAGGTGAGGTGAAAGCAGAAGTTCTGGATTTTTTAGACTAGGCAACACATTAGCCAAAACAGTTTGCAAGGTCATCAAACAAACGTCACAGAAGAGCTGCCTTATATGCCAGTCACAACCTGTATCTCCCTTCTGGGAGCCAAGCTAACAGAAGAAAGAAATAAAAGACAGATAGAAAGAGAGCAAAAATAATTCCAGGAGTATCAAGCAGATAAGCAGACATCTGTCTTCAAAGCACCTGGATAAATTCTTCCTGTAGCTACACGTGCAGAGCACCTCAGCAGGTTCTGGCGCAGAGAGTCAAAAGGCAGCGTCCGTTCTCCCCAGCCTCACTATTTCAACCCACTCCAGATCTTGCTGCTGAATGTAAAGTGTGAAAAACAAGTTTAAGAGAGGTATAGAAATATCCAAGTCATTACTAATCCAATGACTCCTTCAAACAAGTGCTGCTTCTGCCAGCTGCTGAATATTAAATGAGGCAAGACCCAGACATGAGTGAGAGCCTGCAGCCTGGCCCTTCTAATCAGTGCCTGGAGGATGAGAATTCCTGGCCACTGAAGTAGTCAACCAGGGCCTGACAAGCCATTCATTTAAACAGAATGGTCTATTAGTGTTTCCCCTCGTTTCAAGGTTACCATATAAATCAAATTACAAAACTCAAGACCTTTAGGAAGATGAGCAGAGTAGTTTGATCTAGAAAAAAATGCAGGCTGTAAGAATTGAAGAATTGCTGGGAAACAAACAAACAAATAAACAAACAGAAATCCCCCCAAAAAATTCTGAAACAAAATGCTAATTGCCACAGAGCAGCATGGCTGAAGCCCAGGAAGTTTCAACAGTGACTTTTTAATAAATTATTACTAAACATCCCAAAAAGGAAAACCTGTTCTGAGATTATACTACTCATTTCTCTGAAAGGAAAAATGTGCTTGAGAAATCAGTGGTAGGAAAATACTAATAAGGGATGACGAATGTAAATTCACCACTGAGTTTGAAAGGAGACTACATTTCACAACATAAACTAATTCTCAAAGCTCCCACACAGAATTTGATGCTTTCACAAGAAAGATATTTGTTTGGGTCCTTGTAGCTAAAGTGTGTTTCAGACTTTTAGTGTAAAAGTAGAAGATACTTATGCTGCCATATGGGGCCAAAAGCTATGTTAAAGCTATGTTAAATATGGACAATTATTTTTATTCAGAATGAAAGAGAGAACTGCAAGCAGGTTTTCTACAGTACAATGAAGTTCTTGTTCCTACAGACTACATGGAGTATGGATTGCAGCAAAGTGAGAATACTGGGCTTCAAAAGAGTATTTTCTTGAAACATCTGACAACTGCCTATTATCCTACTACTTAGCTAAAAATCCAATTGATGACAGACTTAAAATGGGTATTATTTCAGTGCCACAGACACCCCTAATTACAGCTATTACTAACAAGACCACTAAACTAAGCCCACTAACTTAAATAGCAACACACACAAAAACAGTTGTTGCTGGAACTGTTATTTTACACAGCTGGACAATATCTTGAAGTGAACATCAAGGACTTCAGACTGCTAAAACAACATTCAGTAGCTTTTCTGTAAACTTCACATTTTTACTGCCTGACTTTGTGAAATACATCTTCCAGGCAGCTGCCTTAGCTTTGAGCTTCTATACAGATAGTAAACGTCTGTTCTCCTGACTCAGGCTATATGATCTCACCTGCGGTTATGTCACCAACATCTTTCATCACAGATCCAAGGTGGGGTAATATACGTTCCATCGCGACACTGAAACAATGAAAACTGGCTGATTATCAAAAAATCACTTACTTGAACTAGTGTGGTTAAGCATCAACACTTGTGCATGACCTGAGTTTGCTCAGGCTATACATATCTTTTGGACATGAAAAATTATTCTGGAAATTAGGCAACAGATATGTCATTCACGAGGATGCAGGCGTTTTTTTCTTTCCTTCCAGCAGGCCAGTTATATTCCAAGTATTCTTATATGCATGTAAAGTATCGAGGACAAAGTTAGCCAAACTTGAAACTTTAACGCTATTGATTCAGTGTAGGTAAAGGTGAAAAGCGCTCTTTGCAGGTTATCCAAGAGAGCAAGTCAGGACTATGGGCGGGAACGAAGCCTGCACTGTGCTAAGAGGAAACATGTTTTGTAGTTTTAGGACCACAGAGGAGTATATATGATGAATATCCATAGCGAGTATTGAGTATCTATATAAACAGGTAGCGTGTTCGCCTGTCAGATAAGTGTAAGCAATAAGCGTTACTATTACAGCTCATTAAGATGAGTAAACTAGGTCTAGCATCACCTGCAGATATAGTAAAGAAGCTCTAACCAAGCCCCAAACCCTTACACAGTCAGCATGTACAATCGTACTCCTACAGTCTTTCCTTCCAAGCACATTTAACATTAATGTAAACAAGCGTCAGACCCCCATATAATGTTTTCAGAAGTGATAGGATGAGATCTAAACATGTATGCAAAATACACAAACAGAAGTGTACTACTTACTATACATTAATGAATTTATATATTTGCAGATGAGCAAAATATTTTTGTCTTTTCATAAAACCATAAAAAATACATAAAGTTAGCTGAATTTGACTTGTATGAAAAAACTGTTTACTTAAGAGTCCACACAACTTAGCAAAGCCAAAAATCTGAATCCAATTTAGAAAGCAAATAGTAGACCAAATATATCATTAGCTGAGGAAGCATTCTAGTTGCTCAACCAAGGCAAAAATGTCCTCCTAAAGCCTAAAACCTGCAACAAAACCATATTAAAATAGGAGTGCTCTACAGAAAACATCCATTACATGGATTATACCAAATAAATCATTATACATTCCTCAGAGGGCCCAATCTGCATAGCTAAATTAAAGCAGGGATTTAAAAATGGTGAAAACCTGTTTTGACTAGCTCAGACAGATTCAATCAGATGCAAACAGCTTCTCATACCATTTGCAAAGAAAACTTATGGTAGCCAATTATATTTCAAAGTGCTATAAAGCATATCTGATGAGACTAATATATCAGTATTTCCAGACAATTTTTTAGAGCTCTGCTAAGTGTTTTCTGAGCAGTTTTACTATGTGGACACCAAAAGTACTCTTTTAAGTGTTCTATACTTAAATTAAGTGTTCTATATTTAAAAATAAACAAAATTTTCCTCTCAATCTGTAAACATACAATATTTAATTGTGGCTTCATATCTTTACAAAAGTCAGGTCCTTTCAGATCAAGAGATTTTATTGCAATTCTGTTATATTACACACAGATTAAATGCTATAGTGATTAAGCTATAGAACAAATTTCAGATACCATCCATCTCTTTCTGAGAGAATTTCTCTTGTGTCTGAGAAACTTCTCAGTGAAAACTTCCTGAAGAATGATATATTCCAGAAAAGTAATTGCTTTAGTTCCTTGTACCAACTATTTCTTTTCTAAGATCCAAAGAAGTATCGCCACTCCCGCTTATACCTGCTTTAGAAATCTTGCTTCTCTCCAGAGTACCCCCCCTTCAGAACAGGAAACCAAATGCCATAATTTAGTTCTAAAGATACTCAATCTTCTCACACAAGAGTGCAATGTGTTGCTACTTCCATTTTAGCATAAGTAAATAAATAAAACTCTTGGAAGGGCTAAATTGCTGTTGGGCTCAGCGGGTGTCAGAGAGCAGAGGCTCTTCCACTAGACACGTACAGAGCCGGCGTGTAAATGAAGAGATCTCGCAGCCACCAGCACTGAACCTCTTCTTTTTAACACACCTTGCAGCATGACAGCTGTGATGCATGAATATTGGGAATGAAAAAGGCCATTCAGCCTGCTGAGGTTCATCCTTTCCTGGTACATTATTTTCCCAAGACACATACAATCATTACTTGAATGACCCCAGTGTTTTTTGCATTCACAACTTTGCCCTATGGGGACTTCACACATTTATTATTTGCAAAAGAAAAAAGTGTTTCTCATCGCCTTACCTAAATTTATTTTTCTTTCAGTTCCTTTTGTAGTAGAAACTCAGTCATCTGTTGCAAGTTCAACACAGTAACACAGGTCTAGTTTTTAGAGTGGCACTGCATTTTCATCCTTACTAACACTGTTTTTTTTTGGATAATATTCTATGTTGGTTCTTTAATTTGTTCTTGAAGAAGCTGCCAATCAGCACATTTATCTTTGCACCATCTTGATCCAGCTAGCAGAGGCATACAAAAAAAAAAAAGAAAAAAAGAAGACCCCTTTAAAACTGATGGAATTTCAAAGCATTTAATCATCCATCACCTTTTAAAATCCTCTACTTTTTGAATTCCAAGAGCCCTATGAATGTTTGCCATTACAGCAGTCAGCCCTGGCTCCTTTTTCCTTAACCAGGAAATAAAATTCATTTATGTTCAGAATTAAGCGGTTGTCTTGTTTATCCAATTTGATTACACATTCTTCTGATGCAACGTCATAATAACTAAGGTGTTTTCTGGTTTGAGGCTTGGCAGCACTTTCTGTTAATCAGCTTCAGAAGATTAAAGATCCCTTGAAAATACTATGACGAATCTTCAAATTGGTTTTGGACTTGGCACAGTTTTAGTAACACTTTATTTTGGTTTTCATATAAGAATCAAAAAATGTTTTTAAGAATGAAATTGCAAAGTAGAAAAAAAAAAAAAAAAAAGAGCAAGTGATAGCCTTATCTACCAAGAGGTGAAGTGTTACTCCTTATCTTAACAGGTTTTTAGTGAAAAGGAATATTATTTTGGAATATTTTTTAACTTTACTACTTCCTTAACACCTCCTTTTTTTTTGTCACTGTTAATTAGACCGTGACACATTTCTGTTTTCAGATCTATTACTGCATGATAACTCAGCTATCAGAGTCCTATTATTTCTAACAAAAAGAGGGAAAACAAAAATAAATCAACAATCTTCGTCATAAATTGAAGAAGCATCTGACACGCACTTTCTTTACCTATACTCAGCAGTATGATTTTTGCTAACATTTAGCATTTTATTGCTAACTAAAAAAGTAAAACCAATATATTTGCTTAAAATCACAATAAGCTATTAGCCTAGGTTATTAATCTGTAACTTAGGGGCATAACATTCAATATTGCAATAACTATTGTATTAATTTTTGGAGCAAATATTAGGTTTGCACCTCTAGTTAGGGTTTTGTTTTTTTCAGTTCAGTAAGGAATGTATAATTCCTTCGCAGAGGTTCACATGTTCATTCCTACTCACAGTGGAAAACAGAAAACTTTCCCTTGAAACGTGAAGGTACCAAATACCCACATCATCACTCCCCTTTCCTGCAACTTTCAGACAATATTCATGTGTTATACAGATGAAGTAAGGTAGAACAGAAAGGAAACTAATTCTCATTTCACTTTTAAATTCTGAATGTAATCGATGGCCCCTTGTTCCTCAAGCCAAAATACCTTTACTCTGCCTCCAATATAAATAGGACTTATTTCCTGAGCCCAACAGATTTTGAGCAAAAAACATAAAGACATAGAAGTCTGAGACACCTGTGACATATAAATAGAACCTTAATGCAGTCTGGAAAAAAATACAGAAACATGATACAGACCTCATCTGGATTTAATGGATTTAGTTTAAATTCTTAAGAAAAAACTCCACAGAACACGTTTCCATACTTAGGACCTGGTTATTAGAGCTCCTATATTCTGTTTTCTCTCTTTGATTTTGTTTGTTCTTTCACGAAGATTTATTTGATCTTTCTGTCCGGGAATTTTTGTCCTAGAGAATTCCATGAATCTATACAATCATCCATGATTTTGAGAAATCTAACAGATTTGATGGAGCTACTCCGAAGAGCTGAGCAGCCACCATATCCACCGAATAGCACATGTGCAGTCAATCTGCTGTTTCCTGAAAGCACTAAATTTACTGTGGATGCTTGGTACAGGTGTTTTGCACAGCTGCAAGAAAACCCAGAGTTACTGTGCAAAGTACAGGATATTTGCAGAGTGCATAGGCCGTGGTCTTCACTCGTCTTGTCACAGACTTTTCTGTACAAAGAATCATGGCGAAAAATATAACTGTCTTTCATAGACTACATTTAATTTTACACTTGCGTATTATATAATTATATATAGCTAATAAATTAAGGATTATAATTATAATTGCACTAGACACTGCTATAACAAAAATATTATATTTCAGCTAAATTAAAAATTTCTAAAATATTTGTGCTCTTATAAGACTCAGCAGACAAAATCCACAGAACTTTGTATTTTCACATATATTTTTGTATACTTTCAATTCAAAGAGCTCAGATACTGCACTTTGGTTCAAATAATGGAACAATGCCATGATATACCCAGGCAGTTCAAAGACTGTATCAGACTGTATATTAGATCAAGTCAACTGGCTACTAAGAAAATCAGAAGCCAGACTGTACGGTCAGAGTATGTAATACTAAAGAAATCTTCTTTGACTCCAACAAAATTTGAGTAAATTTTCGAAGATCCTTTGGCTGCTTGCAAATGGTTGGGTATTTCTTAAAGTTTAAGGCATGACTTGCCACAGAGTTCAAAGGTATGCATACAATACTGAGGCCTGAGACTAGTACTGGACATTAGCAGAATGGTACGCTTAATAAAAACCTAAACATTCCGTGATCTTCTAAACAAAACCTCAAAAATGGTCTGCATTTTTTTTTTTTTTTTTAGCTAATGAAAACATTTCCTTCACTGCTTCATGTAACACTGACGACTGTGTGATTTTGTCCTTGACATTGCCAGATTCAGGGATAAAGAAATACATTTTTTTTTATCGGGGACTTATTATCATACATAGGAAAAACATAAATACGCTTTGTTCTTGCTACTGCCATATGGACAAAGATGAATGCATTTTTGGCTAGCTTTGCTGCTGTTGCCAAGCAGAGACGAATATTACCTTATCTTTTTTTTTTTATTTTGCTTAAAAAAATCCTTCCCCAAGATGAAGCCAAGGCCAAGGGCAGACAAATATTTCATATGGAAAAGAAAGATAAGCAAATATTCACCATAGGGATGTTTGCTGTTGCTTGGAAATGCTGGAGGGAATCATGTGAATAAAACAAGTACGCTTACATCTTTTTGATTCTGTTCTTAACATAGGAGCATGGCATCATTAGGAGCACGGCAGCCGTCTTCTACTATCTAGAAACATCCTGTAAAGCATTTTTGCTCTGTACTGAGTTCATGCAACTGCCCTTTACTCACAAAGAGTGCTTAAAAGACTGGGTACATTATGCTGGATACAAGAACTTCATTATACTATTGGGAAAAAAGGAAAACAGTTAATATTGTGTTCAAAGGAATATTATATCTTTCCTGCGGAGCTTAGCAGTCCAAAAGTTCATGTTTTAGGAGTCTGATCCTGCAACCTTTATTCATCCAAGCTACTTGAATGGAACTATTTGTGTGAGCCAAATTGCTTGCAACTGGTCTCGAAGATAATGTCCATTTCACCTTCTCAGTATGAACTGATATGAAGATAGATTTCAAAACCATTTGTAATAAATATAGGAAAGTTCAACCATAGATTTGCATCTAAATTTTCTAGTTTTGCAGCATTTTGACCTAGGATTTTGATCTAGCTCCTAATTCAACAGAGGGACTTACAAGGACTTGAAATGCACTCAAATTTTTGTTTAGGATTTTAGTATTTCATGATTGCTTCAAATTCTTCAGTGCCTCTGGGGAGCTTCCACTTCCACTGAAAAACTGTCCAATTTATATACATATATATATATTTGTAGATGTATTTCTGATTCAGTGGGGATACAAAATCAATCTGGTGATCCCCTGTCAGAAGGCCCACTTGTGTTTATCAGAATGGGCTCCAGCACAGCTGTGATGTGAGTTCTTTCTTTCATGCCGACAAGAAATCATTTAACTTAAACAACCCGTATCAGATCATGCCTTTGGCATAAACCACCTCTTCTAAAGCACAATTGCTCTAACTGCTTAATTTGATTCTAGGTCTTTTTTGTTTGTTTGTTTTTCCAGAAAAGAGAGGTAGAACTTCCCACCTCCACTTGATGAGGGGTGACTGTGGTTTTAAGTCAAAATGTCCAGCCTTCCAAAAAGCCAGGCCAGTGTGCTACGACTCGGAATTCCTACTTAAGAACTCTTTCTTTTTTCTTTCTTTTTTCAGTCCTTAAACAGTGAAACTTACCTGAACTTACATTTATTATGACTGGAAACTAGCTGATTGAAAACAGATTACAGAGTTTCCATACAGCTTCCATAACAGTAGTGCTAAAAATAACACCTTAATAACAAATAATAACTTCCTCAAAAATATGTAAGTCGGAAGCAAGGAAAACAAAGTTGTCACAAAGCTCTACTATCAAATATATATATATATTTTTTTTGCTCGTGTAGTTATTTGAATTCTTTGCTTAATGTTAAAGACTCTGCTTTGAAAATAGCGAGTGTTATTTAAATAAATATATTAATAAGTCCAGAATGCATTTGACGGTATTTATAGCTCATTATGACAATCACTGCTGGCAGCTTAACTTTCATTTATGCAAAGTCTATGCACATAAGGCTTTTAATAGTTCTAGAAGAAAGAAACTAAAAATAAGTGGAATATCAGCAGTAATCAAATCATTTCTATATTTTGGTGACTCCACTTCAGTTATTATTAATGCCACATTTCTGAAAGGTCATAAAATGGATGCAACTTTTTAAAGACAACATAAAAATGATGAATATCAAAGACAAAGTAACTAACTGTATATGAATGTTAAGCACATCACATCCACACAGCACAGTTACACTAAGACTCTTCTTACTATTCCTGATGGGTGAATGCCCTGCAACTAAATTCTATTAATCTCATTGAAGCTCTGTAAAAACAGAAGACTGCTCATATGGTCCTGGAAGATAGGTGAATACCCTGCACACTCTCAACAGATGAAAACTGACATCCTAACAACACCAGCAGGTGTTTGAAAATTTACACGGGCAGAAGAGAGTGAAAATATTCTTCAATATTCTCTAACAGTTTCAACTGTTCTTGAGTAGCTGTGTGTAAAACATGCAACACAGGGATTAGAAAACTAGCAATAGATAATAATGTTCTGTCTTACCTCAAATAGTTTTCACCAGACAAATATCTTACTTTTACCATCAATACAGCTATATAAAGAATGTAAAAAGGCATGTTATTGCTCAGAACACATCAGGAAGTAAAAACCAATATAATTTCATTATTGTTTCCTCGGGTACTTTGTCTTTTGGGAAAAGCTGCTGAATCTCTGCTACGATTTTTTTTCCAAAGATGCTGTGTCAGAAACATAGAATTTGATTAAATTGGTTCTCAAAGACAAATTTATCCAAAAATATTTCCAGAAGTTGTGACTTTTTTTTTTTTTTAACATTTCTTGAGGTCATTTCTACTACTTTTTTTTAATAATAATCTTATTTAAACATAGAATTTCAGCTGACTCAAAAATAAAAGAAAATATAATGGTGATTTTTGGCATTCATTAAATTTCAATGAAGTAACAACACATCAGCAAATTTGAAAAAATTGATTTTAGCAAGGAAAGGAAATGGCTTCCTTAGTTCCCGTTCATTTTAGCGGTATCAGATCACCCATTTCTTGTACATCTGCTTAGTTCCCTACGGAATGAGGAAATTGTGGGTTTTCATTTCCTTTTGCAAAAGTCAAGTTATTCCTGAGAAATTAATATAATATTTGCTTAATACTGCACTAAATGTTTAATGTATATTTGACAAATTTCAATAGGCAATGCTTGTACTTGGCAAAAAGAAGCACTAAATCACGCAGTAAGGGCCCAGGCAGAGTGCTGCTAAATTTTTGCACTGAACAGTGGAGAATTCCAGATTTTCCTCCTAGGAGTAAAGGTATAAACTCTAACTATTTCCACTGATGTCAATAGAAAAGGGTAAAGAACATGGACAAAAGATTTAGAATCTAATTTTAATGAGGATTTTATTCAAGTGAAGACTATAGCATCAATTCAAAAGAAAAAAAAAAAAGGCATATTTTAGTGTTTCCACATAGTCCTGTGGACTTTCCTGTTGTTACCTGAATAGGAAGCATAGTTGCATTTGCCACTGAAGGCTTCTTCAGTTATCAACATAGCAGGTAATAGTATCTTAGATGCCTTAGAACATCAAATCATGCTCATTAGCCTGGCCTGCACATATGGTGCAGGACCTGCAGAAAATGTAAATGTTCTGAAACAGTAGCTCACAGTAGCTGGACACGATGCAGGATACCTGTTGGCAAGTCAGATGGCAGTAGATGCCTAAGGTGGCCAACTGGATCAAGTCTTGAAGAATGAGAAACATCTATCACTGTAGACAAATCCTGAAAATTTGAGTTGAGTTTTAGGTCGTCATAAATAAAAGGAATAGCTAAGAATAGCCATAGCATGGCCTAATAGCCATAACCTAATGGCCTACTATTTATTTCCAAATAGCAGGAGTAGAGGTGGGGAGAAAAATGATGCTGCTATCCATCCTGCAGGCATTTACTGACAAAAGTGTTTTAGGCAGGGCTACTGACAAATTAGGTAGACCTTCCAGTTACATATAGGATACACGGGCACCACAAGCATGCTGGAACACAAACATATATAGAAATGGGACAGAAGAGAAAAAAATGGAACCTTTTTGCAATACTCACGGTTTTAAATAGTACCTTACTGTAGAAACTCCAGAAATATATGAATCAGACTACTATAAAATATCCATAGTAGAGTAATATTAACATAGATTCACTCTGCATCTAAAAAAAGATGCATTGGGTGCACCTAGATGTGTCTTACACAGGATTATCAATGTGATTTAAACAAATCTTCCATTTACTCTCCTTTGATCGTTTTTGAGAAGCATTTTCACGATGTTGGATTTGCTGGCGAAGGGTGGGCAGGGATGAAACTAACATACAAGCTTGACTCTGGGAATCACTTATTGCCCTCCAGGTGCAAACTGGCATTCTTCAGTGCACAGGACCAGACTTGAGCTAGTCTGAGGCAAAAATAAGACCTCCGACATGTGTCGGGTGTGGATATCAAGGCTCTCAGCACCACCTGCTTGGCTCTAAAGATTCACTCCTGCTTGTTTGTGCTACTCACTGAGGTGGACATGGCTCCTAGTAGGTATGAGAAAACGAGCTTACTGAAACATAAAACGGAAATAAAGTGTACAATAAAAATGAGTGTGATTAGTTAATTTATCTTGCCTATAGTTTACATTGAAATAAAGGTAATGAATGTGTACATACCCACTTAACTGAACATATCTAACATGTATTTAATCTTACTTATCTAGTATGTCATATATATTTAACGTTATACATACATATACATATGAGTGTACTTATTTTATGAACTTCTAAAAAGTCCTTAAGCAGTTTAGTGAAACTGTGATATTAAGATCTAATATTTGAATTATTCCAAGGTAAAGAGTAAGTACTGTATTCCCACTGTCATCAAGCTATTTTTTAACTCTAGTTGTTCACAAAATGCTGGATCTTGAGCTTTCCAATAAGCCGTCTTTGAATAGTCTCCCTTGGATCACAGTCCACCATAACTCAGAGCAGGAGATTCCAGTGAGGTTTGAGAAATACTTTGAGTGGATAATTTAAAAAAAAAAGAAAAGAAAATTATAATGATTTAAAAACTGCTCCAAAGCCTGAATTATACTGGATTACCCAGTAAAGTTCATATAAAGCTATTAAAAATGCATGATAAATGTCTTTTGATTCAGTATAAGGACAACGCTATCTCATCTATATAATAAATAATTTATATAATGTAAATATCTTCACAATTAGAGGTACCAAACTGACTATATTTGAAATGTGAAAAAGATTTCCATCTGCCTTAGCTCTACTCATATGCTTTTGATTCTTCATGACTATGAAGGGAAATAGTGGAATTAAGTTCTAAATGAATAAGAACCAGGTTTAAATTTCTATCTGATTTTCTGAGAAATGGAAAACATGAATCATGCATTATTGATGTAAGGAGAGGGTACAATCTCCTCCCCCCATAATATTTTAGAAATAGAACTGCACGCATTAAACTAAAAGCCTAACTCAGTGTCTTCAAAGGTTAAGATTCTATATTCTATTCTTTTATTTTTTTTCCTAAATACCTTCCAGCATTAAAATTAAAAATTTTGATGGTGAGTAGAATTTTCACCTCTCCAAAATCTCTGTGGGATATATTACCCAGATTTCTAGTTTACTCTGGAACCATAGTTACTCTAGTTACCCTGGAACCAGTTTACTCTGGATTCCTGCAGTGGCAATGCCTGCTCCACTCTGCACAGACCCAAAAGCACAAGATCCAAAAGGGAGTATCTCACAGAAATGGAATGAAAAAAAGGGATCTTAGGAACAGGCCAGTGAAAGTTGCCAAAGGGAATCATCTACATTTAGCTGGCTGTTTTCCTTAAGCTTGACATATCTAAAGTTCAAAGTCATTTCACACATCTGTTATGAAGGGGTTTTCTCTGCCTAACTTGTAGAACAGAGCTGTCTAGCAGTCTATAGCACTGGTTGCAGACTGAAGGACTTCTCCATCTCTGCGCTGTGCAAACGGATAACCAAGGCAGCCCCAGGATTCCCATGGGACTGTTATGAACAGTCTGCAGCAGCCCAACCTGCTAGAAGGTGAAATGGTGAATTCTTCTTGCTCTCACATAGCGCTGGGGCTTTCGTTGGAAAAACCAGAGCGGCTGCTTAGAGCTTTAATCACTCCTCTCTAAGGTGTGCACTCCTCACCAGCACTCAAGCACAGAGCACTGAAGCGCTCAGGAACAATGACACTTTTAGAAGATCTGGTGCACGCTTGCCATTCACCTCCTAGGAAACAAGGGTCACATCAAACACCTTTCTGCAAACAGGCAGGAGAGACAACCTTCACTTCCACAACCCCTTGCCTTTTCTCTGAGAGCTTCCCTATGTTGCCAAAAAGTGAAGTTGTTAGCTAACTGAAAGTCTTATTACAGGCATGCATTTTGGGTCTGGGAATGAAATATGTAGACAGACTGGAGAATATGTAATCTCTCTAGATAACGCAAAGGTAGGAAAAAAATCTTTGCCTTCAAGAGCCTTGGTGCATGGTCAGCGGTCAGTTATAAAGCAAATGTTGATGTGTGCAAAGAAATTATTGGCAAATAATTTCCACTTTCTTTGCTATCAGTGCAATTTTCAACTGGAAATAACCAAGAAGTGAGACGTTGACTCTTGCCATATTGCTTTGGCTTTCTTTCTTCATTGATGTAGTGTCAGTTTTGAAGTTTTGCCAGAGCAAAGCACTCTGCTTCTCTGGCCTGGAAAATCTGGCTCCTCCAACTCCACTGCCTACCTGGATTGGGATTTATGTAGCTTTTGGCAAGCACAAATAAGGCTTCTCACCCAAATACTTAAATATATATGTAAGCCAATCGCATACACACATATACGCAAATTTGCCAAATACTGTTGATTGTACTGGCTCATTGTATAAAATGCTATGCAAAATTCTGCTTCCTATCCTTTTTATTATTTTCATGCTGTCTATATGAAATAAACTCCACTGTTTTAAAATATTTCTCATTCTTAACATATTACACATGACATTTACTCTTACCTATCTCTCCAAGGATATAAAGATATGATAAAGATTTCATACCCTTTATTTGCAAAGGTCTGCATTACTGGAAATTACCACCACCTGTTAAACCCTATAAAAATTTTGGTGAACTCCCTTTTCTCCACTTCTAATTAAGGACATTGATTACTTTCTTAGCAAGAGATCAGGTACTACTGCTTTTTACTTTTTTTTTTTTTTTTTAAAAAAAACTTCATTTTATGGATGAAAGCTGAGCTAGCTGTTGTCTTCATATTCAAAAAAGGAAGGAACAGAGGAAGGGCAACAACAGAAGAATCCGACATGAGGAATCAGATTCCTCATGAACATCCATGAAAACAGGACAAAACTTTGAAGGAATAAAGGCAGAGATAAAATTAGGAAAACTTAGGTGGTGTCTACGTCGAAAATTAGGAGAAGCGATTGGCTTCTGAGTCTGAATACAGAAATTATTCTGCATTTCATTCTCTGTATTCTCTCTGTAAGATCAAGTGTAGCCTGAGTTTGGAAGCAGGTACCCTATGGCTTCTGCATAATTGACTCTCAAAATTGAGAGTCAATTTATCCTGTGTGAAAGTCAGACAAAATGAGTATCTGCACTTAACTTAGAATCCTAGGAGGAAATGAATGAAAAAATTAGAAGGAATAGAAAGAGAGAATAGAAAGAGGTGGAAAAGGAAAGAACAGGATTCAAATGCATTAAACTTGTGCAAAGTCACTTGCCATTAAGCACAGCAAAAATTAAAAGGGACGTCAGTGTCCATATGACTCCATTTATCTAATAACCAACACTTTTTGTATTTGTAATCCTGAACTTGCATTTTAAATCCATATTAATGAGGTGATCAAACTGTTTTACCACTGCGTCATGAACCTTGCCCAGGAGAACTCATTCTCTCAGACCATTTGATGCAGTATCAGTCTCCCATTTATTCATGACTAGATCATTTGAATTCTTGCTTGCTTCTCACCTGTTAGTTTAAAATTATACAGTTGAATAAATCAAAGAGCTTTGACATTCCAGTATTGTTTTGACACTGAGGAAGCTGCTTATGATTGTCACTAAACCAAAACAGTTGTCTCAAAATCTTAATATTCATCCATTTTAACACAACTAAATCTCTAAATCTTCTTTTTTTCTTTTTTTTTTTTTTTTTTTTTTTTTTTTTTTTTTTTACTGAACACCTAGCCTCACACATACTCGAGCTGTTAAACTTCTCCACATATTTCAGTTCTTAATCTGGGGTTTTTTGTTTGTATGCACAAACCAATACTTTTCTTGTTAGCATCATCTTTATAACAAGCAAAATGAGGTTCATTTTGACCTTTTAAAATGATTAAAATTAACCCAGAAGCAGCAGGCTTGAATAACTTTTTTTTTCTGAGGTTTGTGTTTCACACACACAAGGCTTGCTACTGTTGCACCTCAGACAGATGGTCTGCATCTCAAATCTTAAAACACATTATACTACATTGCATATGCCGACCCTAGCTAAATCTACGCCAGAAATTCCATAATAAAGCTTGCATTTCCAGGAGTTTCAGCTACACACTAAGCTGCAAAAATGTGCACTATGCTAAAACTGGATGTAGAGGGCTTCACTGTGAAATTAAATATATATAAAAAAATCCATCTATTTCTTAAAATGTAATAGTTTAAGTTCCTTCTTGTCCATCTCATCTTGTAAATCTGAAAGCAATTTAACATTTTCCAAAAGAATTATGTAAATGATTAGCCTGTTTCTGCTTCCGTAAAAGGTGGGTTTTTCACCCCAGATACAGGAATTGGTTTTCACGTATGTCAGTGGGATGAATGTATATACCTGTTTACAGAGAATTCACAAATAACACTCTCATCCTGCCTACACAATTCAGTGCTACTGAATTTTGCTGCTCCTCAGAATCCCAGCCCTGGATGTGTGCATCATATCAATATGTGCTTTGGGCTTCTTGCAGGGGGCAGAACTTGCGATGAACTCTGTCTAACAACAGTTGTGGAAACCTTGTTGCTTTTACGACATTCTGTGTGATTCACGGAGTTCTTTTACTTGCTTTACAGGTAGAACTAATGCTAAATAATAAATTACTTTCTGGTAGGTCTTCATATTTCTCCAAACATCTGTGTGTACAGGCCCATTCTCAGTGACCCCATGTTATGCACCTCACCTTCCTAAATTCCAAATTCTGACGCAAGTGATGCACTGTGTACCTTTTGCTTTATGTGGATTTTTCTATCTGACAAAGATAGCTGTACTTGCTTATTCTTGCCTAATGGACTAAGCTTTAAGAAGAAATGCATGTAAGTTGGGGATAATCAATTGCACTGCTGCAATATTTTGCAATTTCTCTTATTTTGAATTCAATATGAAATTGAATGGAAAATTAAAGTAAGGATGATACCATCAGAGAAATAGGCAAAAACTCCGAATGTTTGTAAATTTGCTGGTTTCATTTTCCAAAAACTGAACATACAAAATGTTTTACTTCATAGTCCAGAAAGTAGTGAATTTGACTACAAAGTCTAATGTAAAATACATAAATAGAAAAATCTAACAGTACCACAATGATGACAGAAAATGGGATGAGTGGTTTAAAGTGGAGGAATTATGATTTTTTACTAGCTGTATAACACAAAAGTATGAAAGTTTGAACATGTGAAGAGCGTGCCTGCTTGAGAGTCCAGCCCAAATGTTTTTAGGAGTGGGTGAACCTTAAGGTGAGTCCAGAACCTTAAGCTTAAGCATCTTACTTTTCTTGTTCTTGTTCGTGTGGTAGGGAAGGCTCTGGTGCTTACTTTCTTTTAACATGAGAAAGAGGAAAGGAAAAAGGAAAAGTAAACCAAGCCAACTTCAGGAACTTAAACATATGGTTGGTAATAATATAAAGATTTGGGTTGGCATACATATTGCATGGTGAGTCACTCCCCAAGGAAATAACTGGCCCTTCTTTGTCCCTTACATGCAAGAGAAAATCCCAGGGAAACTGGGTAACAGGAGGCAGAAAAAAACGGCTCATAAACCAGGCCCACCCGAGCATTAGATATTTTGTTTCAGGAACCATGGCAAAGTGCTACATACTCAACTGTTAATGGTTAAAGCAGGTGAAAGAAAGAACCTTTTTTTTTTTTCTTTTTCCTTTTATTTTGTTTATTTTTTAGAGGGGGAGTATTTTAAATGAATTTAGAAGGAATTTTGTAGAGGGTGAAACTGATGTAAGTGCACTTTCTTGTACCGGTGGGTAGGGAAGATCCCTGACAGAGAAGTAGCATACACTTCTGCTACAACCTAAGGTGTTACAGCAGCTCATGCAGTCATTGCAGTTTGTGGGTTGAAGTCCTCTGAAGAAGCTCATGCGGAGCTCTGTAGGCCACTGAGTCACAGCTAAAGGCTAATTTGCCCCCATGGACACTTTCAGGAGTGCCCGTGAGACAGGGTTAAGAGGGATCACAATCTCTCAGTCCACCCATGCTGGTGTTATGCATCTGCACTGCAACGTGTAAGGAAATTTTTGGATACCAGACATTCACATAAACAAAATTTTGCTTGTCATTCAAATCCTGTAACTGATATCTGGCACACCTCCTATCTTCAGTTAAAGCCAAACAACTGCTCCTTATCAAGTCTATGAGTAAAATATGACGTTCAGAAAAGAGTGTTGCCAATAACAAGTCTTGGGGATGTTTTGTATTCTGTTTTTTTGGTCTGTACAAAATTATGTAAAATATTTTATCAAACATTAGTACAGCCCATTTAATCTGAGTACTTTGGAGGCAGTGAGGAAATGCTTGTTTCTCTTAGCAGTATCAGCTTTCTAACAGAGTGAAGACCCCATCTTATTAGAATCAATGACAAAACCCACTGATTTTAAGATTCCACTGTCTTATAGTTCAAGATATTATACACTATAATATGTATAAAATCACCCTCTGCAGCTATTGCCTTGTCTATTCTTCACTTTTGTTGCAGAAGGTGACTTTCCTTTTATTGCACAGCCTTGACATCTAGATTGGCTCCTCTTTCTGTGCTATGGATATAGGTACTGCGACGAAGGGCTAGACTCCTGCAGAAAAGTGGGAGTAACAAGAAGCAATCACTAAAACTTTCCAGCTTTTTAAAGATCACCAAGTGATGGAGAGATCACTATCAGTGATGGATGAACAACATCCTTGTGTTATGAAACTAAATGCTAGTCTCTAAAATGTGCCATTTCCTTTCATAAAAGTGGTGGTTTATTCTGCAATATAGAATCCTAACTGAACAATCTCTGAAAAAGCACAAGAATCTTCAAGAAGAACAGCCAGTACAAAATTGTATGCAGCAGCAGGAGTCTGCAAGTAACTGGGAATATGATGATTTATTTTTGTCTGTTTTTCACTTGAAAATATTTTTGGTTGTTTTTAAATGAAAATATGCAAGCAAATCCAATCAGTGTTCTTTATTTTTCCTTATGATTTTTTTTTAAAAAATGCAACCCCAAATATCCAAGAATCTGTTGAATATTTTCAATAGTGAATACTTCCAAAATTGTTCCATTCCTATTTCTTTGTAAGTCCCAGTACATCTGCAATTTATTTGCTTTCCCTAAGTGTGTTCATGCAAAGAAACTCCATCTATCTCTCAATAATTAGCCATGTTTGTCCTTAGGATTCTTCAAAGAGCACATTCAACATTGCTTTAAATTCAAAGCTAATGGATTTTTAATTTTTATTTACAATATCTAGCAAAATCGGATGAAGGAAACCTCTCCTTTCCCCCTGGAGATGAGGACCAGTGACAAGTACTACACTACTTCATTCGAAAAGGAAGGGGAAAAAAAAAAAAAAAAAAAAAGAGCAGTCAAACATACTGCACAGCGAACAGCTCCAAATGACAAATCCCGTTAGTCTGCATTTCAATAGGGAGGTTTTTCACGGAGCCTGACTTACCAGGTGCACTTCAGTCCAGCACTACTGTACCATGTCCCTGTAACTCAACAAACAACAAGCACTCACTTTGTGCGCTTCCTCCCGGTGTGTTGTCTCTCCTGTAACCATACTCTTCCTTTATGCTTCCTGCCCTCACCTCCTTTCCAGAAAACTTGCCTTCAGTTGGTGGTTATTTTACCTTCCTACCTCTTTACCTACTGCCTGTGTCTGAAGAGCCTTTGCTGTCTGTGTGCAGAAGATAATGCTGATCTCCTGCAAAGCGGGAAGCAGCAGCCTTCGTTCACAGAGATACCCTGCAGTGATCTTCTAAAAAAGAGGCGAGGGGGGGAATGAGTTCTCCTAACATTAACACTAAACCAAAAATGCTTTATAAAAGAAATAAATGCTATTAAAATAGTTCCGGCTCTAACTGCTCCCTTTTAAGTATACAAGTCTATTTGGTGCTTTATTGTTTTCTAGTTGCCATGTTTCAAATCTGAAAGCTCTTTGTCTCTTATTATATGCAACATCAAGCACAATACCAACGCTCAGAATATTTATTATCAGCACTTTGATTCCCCTCGGTACCTGCACATTAAAAAGCTTATGTTCTAAATGAAAGGATAGAAAAAGAATCTCATTTTATTTTGACAAAAGTCTAAAGAAAGAATTCTGGAATAAAGATTTCAGTGTAAAGAAGACATGCCCGTGAAAGAACAGGTATTACTTAAAGGCTTTCTGTTCCATTAGCTGTGAGAAGATTTCTCTGCAGAACTTCCTGTAACAGTTAATCCTATTCATGGGCCCTATCTGCAGGTTATTTTGGAACTTCTGCAATAACAGGTAAAAGGGAAATTTTCCTTTCTCCTCTGACATATGTCTGTGCAACACATATAGCAAGAAGTTAACCCTGTAAGTCCACCGCTCCTGACCACTCACTTTGCTCATTTCAGTTTCTTACTGTGCAAATTGACCCAGAGCAAACTCTTCTCCAGTGCTAGACTGCAAGTTTGCAAGAGCATATGCAGACTTTCAGGCCAAATATTCCAGTCCACCATAAAAACAAACAAACAAAAAAACAAACCACTTTGTTCTACCTACCATTGTATGTACTTTAAAGTCATTTATAGTATGCTGCAGAATTACTACGAAAAAAACCTTCTCCATTGTGACTGGTTTCTTTTAGGAAATATGTAAGTGCATAGATAAGTAGACACTATATAATAATTTTCTATGGATAATTATCCTTAGAAACAAAAAAAAATTGGAAATTCTGGATTTGATCACTAATATCATAATTCTAAGTACACTAATATCATAATGCTAAGTAATAATGAAAATAATACTCCTACCATCTATATACTTATACCAAATGTACACCCATTATACTTGCATACTATATTACATCAATATACACATTTGCAAGCACATGCACACACATACTATACTTTGAAAAAAGCTGTTGGCAACAGTTATCCAAATCCTAAGGGGTTGATTTAAAACATAATAGTGAGCTGTATTTATTTACTCTGTTTGGAAAACGACTATGTTCGCTGGTGTTCAGATGGATGGGCAAGACGAGCGTAGAACAGGAGACTGAGTGACAAGGCCTCAATTTGCTGTCCCAGCTAAGCTGGTCTATCTGCTGTCAGACTGGGTCGGTCCCACTTTCCCCCTTGCCCAGCTTGCTCCTGAGTGCACGTGCTGCCTCACTTATCTTGCTGTAAGACTGGCATGAATCTAACCTCCTCTGACCACTATTAACTGACCACTATTAATATGACTAAGCTGTCTCTCAGACAAGAACAAAACAAGGCAAGCTGCTGCAGGAAAGATTAAATCTGCCTTGATCACCTGGAAGACTTCAGCAGAGACCCTGGTTACTAAAGGCGATGTGAATGGCCATGATGTGGGTCTTTCTAACGAATGCAACTTGCCATGCAATTTATGCAGAAAAGGGAGACTTTGACAAGCAACTAGTCTTTCATTTTTGTCAATAACTTTCATATACAAATATAACTGCTTTCTTTACTGAGAAAAAAACATTTTTTAAAAAATCAGGCCTATTTAACTACTTAATAGAGAAATTTTTTTTTTGGTCTGAATCTTCCTCTAATACTAACAACATTAGAGAACTTTTCATACTTCCCTGTGTACAAAAATACCTAAGAAATGTGGCGGTAAATCCAATCTTTAGGGTCACATAGTTTTGTCTTTTGCATTTGTCTAGTGATGGAATTTTGTTTTCTTCCTGTATGAGCCCCACTACGTAAATTAACTCTTCCAGAATGACTTTTTGTCTAGATGTGAAATGTCAAGCAATGGAGGATACTTCCCTTGATAGAATGTTCCAGCTACAAATTGCTTTCCACAAACATTTCTCAAGAAGCACACAGAGATGCTTAGATTTTAATAAATGATACACCCTAACATAAAAAGGAAGCTGTAGAGTAATTCCAGTTGGTTTGTATATGAAGTGACACCACAGTCAACTGAAGGACCAATGCCTTTTATATGTATGTATGTCAAGAAAACTGCATAAATGGAAATTGCAGGCCTGGGTTTACATGATAGAGTGTTTTACACTACAGTAAATTCAAAGGATTCCCATTCATTTAAATTGAGTTCTTTCAAATTACTACGATTTTAAGTGAAAAATAAAAAAGTGGGCAAAGTTTTAGGCAGCTGAATTAATGTTAGCCTCAGAAAAAAATCCTATAGAAAATGCTGCAGGCAACAGAGAAATATGGGCAAAATACAAAGCATCGCTGGAAAGGAAGGAAACAATGAAGTTCAACCTGAGGCTTTCAACCTAACAGATTTGTTAAATAAATAAATAAAATTCACATTTAACAGAAGGGAGCATTTTAAAATATGTAAATCGTATAAAACTTAGGGGCACCTTTGGCTGCCCCAAATAAGCATGATCTTGGAATATCATGTAGTAAACACAAACCAATATGTTCTGAACTGCAGTAAAGAAATCCATATGGGCAAGTGCACAGCTGCATTACATCCTGGGAGAGAGTAAGAATGCCTTTCTGTGTAACACTTGATGAAACATTTGCAGTGTGATGCACAGTTCTGGGCACCTCAAGCTTGTCAAGAAATTGAATTATGAAAAATGATTAATGACTAGATGGCTTGATTTATGAGTTACAGTGTATCTAAGCAGATATGGAGTAGTTACAGTGTTATGAATACTATAGATCATTCATGAATGTTATAAGGCTCTGTAGAAGAATAAAGACTGATAACTACTCAAAAGGTACATATAATTTACTTCATTGTAACATGCAAACCAGTGTTGTTCTCACGGTAAGACACTGCTTAGACTGCATCAGAAGAGGCAGAATCAGTTTTTACATAAGCAAATATTATTCTCAATTGTAACTCCATAAGGAATAG
This sequence comes from Nothocercus julius, assembly GCA_013398735.1. Classification (NCBI taxonomy): domain Eukaryota; kingdom Metazoa; phylum Chordata; class Aves; order Tinamiformes; family Tinamidae; genus Nothocercus; species Nothocercus julius. Next base: position 2,358,463 of record VZSV01000017.1, read on the forward strand.
AAAAATATTAACACAAAACATCAAAACGTAAAAAGGTTATCGATGATCAAAGCTCATTTGAAAAAAAAAAATAGATATCACAAACAAAAAAATCTGTAACTGACCGAAGTTGCCTTTTCCAAAAAGAAGAATAGTATACTTTATTATTCTGCTTATTTAAATGTTGTTTGGGACATCTACTAAATTCTACTCTTGTTTTCTCCCTCCATTTTATTTTGCTGTGCCCATTCATAATGTTTTTGCAAAGATTATTTCCCCAGCCCATTGTTTTGAATGGTTCCTCTCTCCATACCTTAACATAACATTTAACATGTGTTTTGTCTTTCAAACTCTGCATGATGCATTGCCAACTATTACTTACTATAAAAATGTTGACTATCACATCAGATCCATTTTCACCATTAGTCTTCCTCATCTATTGATAAAATTTTCACTCTTACGGTCTTACACGTGGGGGCACCTTTTGTAAACCTCTCCATAACCATCTCATCCTTCTTCATTACTGTCCTTGGTCTTGAAACTTCCCTCCCCAAGAAATAACTAAAGAAAATCTCAGCACCTGACAGCAACGGCTGCTGTTGAGCTGAAATCATTTTCTCTAATGCAGGCAACATTAATTCATTGTTCCCTTAAGCCACCCATGAATTTGTGTGTGTCTGCCTAAATTCTAATATTTCATGTTTTTGGAGCAAAACATCCTTTTTGTCTATATCTATACAGCAGCAGTGCAGCACGGTTCTGGTCCTTGACCACAGGCCTGGATGCTTTACATATATTAACAACAAATGACAATTCCTAAAGCAAGAGTGAAGGTATGAGAAGCAGTACAAAGAAAATTATTTGCCAGGTTTAAGATGGACAATATGATTTAATGGCTACATTCAACCTACAATTTATCTTGTTATTTGAAAACGTACAAAGCATTATTTTTTTGTCTTTTTATAGCTAACCCTGGCTATCGCAAACAGCCTCATTTTGCTCACAGATGTTCACAGTTAAAGTGGGTTTATTGTTGTCACACTAGTCGATATGTTTCATTTGAAGTACTAGGTGGAAACAAAAATGCGTATAAAAAATTAACGATCTCACTGTTGCATACTCATTATTTTCAATAAGAAAAAGAATGAGGCACAAAAAAAATCAAATATAATGACACCATTACAGAAGAAGAAATAGGGTAATCAATTTCTAATATATAACTCCGCTACAATGATATTAGCTATAATTTAAACAGAGAAATATGCTTTTGTTAGAAATGCAAAATGCAAATGAGACATTTTAGTTGTGTTCCAATCTCTTCTAGAAGTCATAGGAGTGATGCTAATGGGGAGATGATAAGGTTAATAAATGTATTTTTTTATTATAGCATTAATTTTGTAAAGATATAAAATTCACTTTTGACAACTTCCTTTGCAAATTTGAAAATATCACTTCAGATAAACTTAATTTTCCTTTCAAAAACACAAACAAAAAGGCATTTAGAGTGACACACCTGTAAAGTTTACATTTCCCTGCAATGACCGTATGATATTGATCACTATTATGACTGAAATATCAATGACATTGTGGGTTGGAGTTAAATCAGCTACCTGCAACCCTGTTGGGTATGTTTTTTGTGCTTTGCCTGATGAACTTAATGACACTTGAGAGGTAAATCAGTGCAATAATTAATGTTCAAAGGCAAACACCCCAAAGCGTTATTTGTATCAGCAATTCACCCTCTGCTGGAGTTTCATTAAAGGTCGTATTTTGCCCAGTGAGAATAAAGAATGCTACATGTTATATCAACAGTTAGTTTTCAGTGATAGCATTTATAAAATAAAGGCTTCAGAAACAAAATGGAAGAATAGTGTAATACACATAGTATATTGAAATTACTTTATGTGGGAAAACCCACATGAGAAAGCTCTCATTTTCCTTTTTGAGCTTTTTGAGGCAACTAAAATCTCCAGAATAGCACTGCCTCAACAAAAAATTGCATCACCTCTATAAATTGCAATGATAAAGCCAGAAACTCGGGGATACTTAAAACATTGAGGAGATTTTTAAGAGGCTTACACAGGCAAAAATTTTGCCCTTGAACACTTGCCAATGAGAAAAGACAGCTACTATGCCCTAAAGAGTTGACAGAGTGTATTTAGGATAAAGAGGGCTGCTGTTGTGATATATTTTCAGAAAATGAGCTAGAAAGGAAGTTCTACAGTAAACACTCTGATATTCCCCTTCTGTTCTTAAATGAAAGATATTTCAAAGCTTTTAGTAGACTTAGAATGAACATTTAAGCATGTGAGTTCTCACCTGAACCAAAACTCAAGCTTTTCAGACATAGACCAGTTCGATTTAGCAGGAATTCCACTATCACCTTCTGCAGCTGTAGTCATTAGGATTCATTAGGATTAGAAGTCATTAGGATTATTCCAACAATCTTAGCTCTGAATTTCTAAAGTTCAGACTTCACTTATCAAACTACCTAACCCACTTGCAAATCATTTCACTTTCTAAAGATTAATGAAGATTCCTGAAGATAAATCAGTAGCTTTTCTTCCTGCACATGCCAGAAAAACTCCACTATATGTGTTACCAGCTCAAAAACTTACGCAGCAACAAGCTGCAAGACTTCTTAAAATGAGAGCTCCCCTAAAATAGCCACAGACCATTAAAGTAACAGGTGGAACAAAGTACATTTGAAAACCAAATTTAACTGCATGTAAGGTTTTATTGGTTCAGAGTTGGCGATAACCATCTGGAAGGATATCATCTGCAATGCTAACAGTAAGTTTGAAAAAAAATTCTGCCTTCTGCTTTAATTTAAGCTTGGTAATCAAAGGAGCAATTCAATGTTTAATTTAGGTACTAAAGCTTTCTTTTTGGATGTTAAACAGTTTTTAAGGCATGTTTAAAAAAAGCTTACATCCTCTTTGATATTTCAGATGTATTTTATTTTTAAAAAAAAAAATGATTTGAGAATGATTTTGAAGGTAATTCTTGGGAATATAGTCCTCTATAAAATTAAGCCTTGGCTTTCTTGGCTTACAAAAAATGTAAGAATTCTTTATTTAAATTTGCCTTTTTCCAAATGAGTCTGACTTGTTCTAGCCACTAGACATTTTAAGGCCACCAGAGATACTGCTCTATAATCTAGCCTTATATTGGGCCCACTGATAGAATTTCATACTTGAAGTCTTCAACCACAGTTCAGTCAGGTCTTTCTGTGGATTGACCGTGATAACCATATTCTATGCTGTTCTGACCTCCAGGTTAGACTACCAAAAAGCTTTATTAACTTTCTTAAAAAATGCCACCCAAGTTCTTGCACAAAAAGCTATTAAAAGTATTTTAAGCCGCACTAAGCAGCCTCAGCTTAATCTGCTGGTCTCTGGGGAGTTACATCAATACTTCTTGTCAAACATTTATTAAATTTTAAACTTGCAATAGCTTCCACCACCATACCTGGAATACGCATTTATATGAGTTGCTGACCCCAGATTACTCTATCTACAGGTAAAGATTTTTCTGTTTTGGAATACAAAGCAGTATTGCACATTTAATTTGTGTATCATCACTTCCATAACAGTTTGAAATTCACTCATAGAAAGCCCTCAGTGCTCGTTCAATAAACTTGAAAATAAAAACACAAAAACTTCGTTCTTTCTTTCTTTCGTTCTTTCTTTCTCTCTGGCACAGCAATTTTGTCTATAGCATTTCCTCATAAAATACCTAGGACACAAGTATGAGCTTGCATGAAAGGTATTACAAAGGCTTATTTAGTATTTTATTGTCAGAAGAAGGCATTCACTCTGGATTGCTAGTGCAATCAATGAGATGAATGTGTCCCTTGAACTCGGCTTAGCCCCGTGCCTGTAACAGCCCTCTTACTAAGGCGCCACATAATATGGCACCCATCCATTGGGGGTGGCTGCAGGACTAAATAAGCACAAAGAAAATGAACTGCTGTCTTAGGCACTTCAGTAAGACTCTCAGATGGTAGTGACGGAGAGAAATCCTCCCTGAACTTGTTAGTTTTGGGGGGAGGAGGGGGTCTTTGCCCTTTTTTTTTTTTTTTTTAATTTGCTCTTCCTCTCTTAGTAGAAAGCTTTAAGGTAGCTGAAAGGACACTGCTTGTCAAGAGAAGGCTGAACAGCTACACACTTGAACTCCTATTTACCACTAAAAAAAAAAAGCAAAGGCAACAACAAAAAACCTTGTCTCCTTAAAAGGGTCTGTCTCCGGTTGGGAGGTCCCTAGCAAGGCAACATAAAAAAAAGTTTGCCACAGCCTTACAGCTAAAGTCACAATTTTAAGAGCTTTAGTGATACAATCTGTTGACTTTCATACTTCTTAAACTAGAAAAATATACAAAGATGCATGTCAAACATTCAGCAACACTTCTCACTCTGAACTTGATTAAAAGGAAGTAATGTTTGTGGAGGAATGAAATATTCTTCTGCCTTATTAAAACCAAACATTTCAACAAGTTGCAGCCTACATAGCACACAGAAATCTATAGAATTCCAGTAACATGCAATTTTTGTTCCTTATTCAATAATGAGGCAGCATAGTCAAACAAGAACTCCAAAATAACCAAAAAAGGGAAAATATGTTCAAAGACAGAAGATCCATTTTTTTTTTTTTAATAGCAGCTACAAATCCAGATACATTCAAACAATAACATCATAATACATCACAGCAAGGAATTTAGGAGTGGTATCTTGATCTAGATTTAGAATGCAATAGAATATGGTTCAATGATTAAAACTAGTTTCTTGTCCAAATAAAAATCACCAATGTTACAGATTAGCCCTTCCTCCTAAGGAAAAAGTCTGAAAAAAAAAAATACTGACAACTCCCCAATTGTTTTAAATAAGAAGAAACATTTCATCATTTTGAAACAAGTAGGTCCTTCTAAATCACTTTGATTTTCCTTGAGCATGAAATTGAAAAAGATGCCATTTGAATTCAATTTCCTAAAGAAAAAAAAAAATTCAATTAAATTAGCCCCAAGCAGTTGACTCTATATTTAATGCACCTTAAACCTTTTTAATGCCCTATTGATGATAACAATATTTCTGTCTGACACAAGATATCACTGGGTCTTTCTGGGTGAATTACTAGCGACAAGCTCAACCTTATTTGGTGGCTGTATGGCATAAAACAGCTCAAGATATCAGAGATTTTCAGTTTATGGAAAGCGCCAAATGCTTCCTCCACTAATGACTATTATTAAGTCAATAGGCCGCAGAAGGCAGGACCATGGGTAGCTCTGCGCCATGGGCAGCTCTATGTTCCTGCAGGTTCTCTGAAGATGTGTAATTTATATCACGTATTCCTTTTGATAGCATCTAAGTCTTAGGAATCCTAACAATAAATTTGAATAGACAGCATTATTTGGCTTTATCCTTTCATAGTTTCCAAGGGAATAACACTTCACCTTCATCTCTGTCCAGGCTCACTCCTCCCTATTGCACACACACACACACACACACACACACACACACACACTCACTCACTCCAGTTAAAACGATGCTCACCCAAGGCACTGTTATACCCTGAGTGTAGCTATACCAGCCAGGACAGCGTATCTTAAGTTACAGAGTAAACTGACACCTCAATAGGAGTGATTTATTGGTCTGACACTCTGGGTGCAGACCTCTCACATTATTACAACCATGGTTTTTTTCTTACTATTATTGTAAAAGCAGCTATTGACTTTGTTCTGCTTCATTTTTCCTTGTGGGGGCTGTAGCTAAGCCATTTAAGTGAAGCATTTTGGAAAGCTTTTTTTCCATGTGAGTCAGTCTGGTGTCTCATATCACCTTTCCCTTGCAGACAAGTGCCCTTTAAGAGTTTGAGGTGAATAAATAGTTTCATTTGGACCATAACTTCTCTCTCTTTTTTTTTTTTTTTCCTTCTGATGACACTATCTAAAAGTCAAAATATCTGTATATGTAAAATGAGAGCTCTGTGGCTAAACATCTAATTGGAGTTCAACATTTTAACTGCATGTATAAAGAAGCTTTTCTTTAATCTGTCTCTTCTTTATGTGCACACTTAAATTTAAAACAACACTGTTCAGATAAACCTCAAGCAAGGGAGTGGTTTCTATTATACAAAGTCCTTGAATTTTCACAGAAAGTGTTCTTAGGTGCAGTGTTTAGAGCTCAGACTCCACAACTTTGCAAAGGAAGAAGAGGAGCTGGAAGAGGAGCCACTATCTGAAACAGTCTCCTGTTTGCCAAATATATTGATCACTAAATGCTATTTGCATACATCTGTAGTAATTATAGCACCACGAGATTGCATAGTATTCAGAGACTGGGAATGACCTGGAGATAACATAAAAGACAGATATAGAAGCTAGTATATAAAAGAGAGCCGCAGGTAGAAACAATTGGCAATATTTTGAACAATCTGAACATAACCCTACAGATATTGAAATATTTTGTAAGAGGATGCTTTCGAATTAAAATAAAGTATTTCAGCAAAAGCAGTGCCCTTTTTATCGTCTATTCCATCATTTTTTGAGCCTTTTATCTTGTATACTGTTTTTCAGCACAGAATTTAAGGGCCTATTAGTAAAGAGTTTTAGTTTTTTTTTTTTTCTATTATTAGTGAACTTTACTATTTCAAGGAACTGTTCTGCTAAAAAGCTAAGACTCCGTCATTAAAACTGGCTCCATTTGGAAATCTCAAAGCATATATTTCAGTGGATGTGAAATTTCCTGAGCTAAATTTGGCTTAGCTGGACCCAATTGATTTTGTAAGCATGCATACTATACAGTTTTTTAAAACTTGTGCTATAAATAAATCAATGAAACCTCTTGCAGATATTTTTGTTGAAAAGATTTCTAAACATACATATATGGTCCTATTGTTTCATTATCCAAGTCCTGTCCATTTCTCGCAGCTAAAACTAAGGCCAATTGCCCTTTTTCATTTTTCTCTTTAGCTTCTGTTCATTTCATCTTGCCTTTGATTTTACTTAGAATAAATTTATTGTTAATTTGCTGTTTAATTTATTTTTTAGATCATTTGAATGAGTCTTTTCTGTTTAGACTAATATTGGCAATATGCTAAACAGCATATATCCATCTGGAAAGGGAACGCCAAAGTAAACCATATGGTGTTAGTTAATATGAAATGATGGAAGGTGTCTTGCTTTTACGCTCTGCTATGAGGTTAAACACATGCAAATTCCCTTAAGGAAAGTCACAGTTTCAATAAGCGTAGTAAGTTAGACTCACCAAAAAAAAAAAAAAAAAAAATTAGTCCAAATACTCTCAACTGAGAGTTTTGGAATCTGTACAGGTTTACAATCTGCATACTTAATGTACAGGTTTCCACAGTTTTAGCAGTTGCAGAGCCCAATATCAGCTTCAAATCAGCACTGCACACTATGCCTGCCATCCCAATAAGAAATGCTCATCAGAGCTTTACACAAACGCAAAAATATGGCATGTAGTGAGGAGAGAAACTGTTGTTGATTTTTAAAGGAACTAATAGATTAAATATAGGTATATGTTTCACTGGATCAGAGCCTGTCATGCTCGGTACTGAAGAAAATCACTTGTCTTTCAAACCCTTTTGTGTTTACATGAGTTTGCATCACAGCTGAACTACATCTGTACTCTGAGCAGTGCCACTGAAAGTTCAGACTGGTCCTACTTTAAATTCCATCTTGCCTTCTTTAAACATCTGTTTACTTCAATATTCTCTGCATTTCTCCTAGTTGTAGCAGCTGTTTTTTCTCTTAGCTCCATAATACCTAGTGTCTATCTCATGTTAATTTAGAGGGATACAATTTTGCAGGCTTCACACTTTTTTCTTTTTTAAACTACTTATATTTCTCCAGAGGAAGAAAAGCAGTGAATATTCCAGCAAAAATAGAAATGGTCTAAAGTAAATTACTCTAAAGTATCAAAAGGTGTAGAGAATGAATACTTATGTTATACCATGAAAACTGCTGAAAAATGTTTTTTAAAATATATACTATATATGTGAATACAGATATGTAAAGATTTATATATGCCATACTTATAACCTATATGAATGTATGAAAAGAGAAAGATGTTTTTCCTTTCATGTTTACATTAAAATGTGTTTTTGTTGCATTATATTCTTATCATCTTGTCGTTTATTTCTAACCTGCACACACAATTTTTGACATTGAATTTGTAATTATGCAAGAGCTGCAAGAGCTAAAGGCATGAAGTGAAAAGCATTACATCTTTAGGGGAGAAAATACAGAAAGAGGAAAAGAATTCACGAAGAAACAAGAATAATGGTCTGAAGGAATAAATGCAGAAACTGAGAATGAGAAGGAACAGCAAAGCAGACATGTTTCTAATTAGAGTTAGAATACTCTCTAATTAGAACTGGGAGTTCTCTTATCAGAAACTAGCAGTTCTTAAAAGAGATTTTCCAGTATCTTGTGTTCCTATTTGAGAACGCAAGCTGGCATTCAGATTCACATAAACCCTGTTAAGACTAAGGGCCTGGCTACTCCTTCCACAGATGAAAAGCAATTATTAGCAAACTGCAAGCCTCTTACTCCATCACCTCCTACTTGCATAGGCCGGTGGGCAGACAAGGGAAGAGATGCTGCCCAGCACCTATCTCTCTGCCTTAGGACGTGGCCAGCTCTGTTTGCTCCGAGACGAAAGCAATTGCAGCAGCAAATTACTCCCCTCCTTGGAAGAGAGAGGGCACAAGCGGAAGACTGTCTGGGAGAGACTTTCTGTACAGAGTGTCTCTGAGCCACACACAACAGACACACAACGCGCAATGTAACTTAAATCTACCCCAAGAATTATATATGGATATGTATGTACAATAGGGATGGGAAGGAAGTAAATCTTAACCATGAAAGTGCTGTAAATCAGCAGTTTACCAGAATAAGAAAGATGAAAATATGGCAGGGGTATCTACATTGCCCATGCTTCTTCTAGGATGCTAAATGCAAAGATGCAAAAGCTGATTTAGAGCACACACATCTCTAGTAAAAATCTAACTTAAACTCCCTCAGGTATCTCTGGGCCTTGTGTCCTCATGGTGAGTGCTGTAAACTTCCCCTACAGGTAGAGTTTCATCAAGTCAGATTTTTAAATCTGTCATTCCTATTGAGAGCACACTATGTACCAGATACCAAACCAAGATAGGGATTTGGCTTGGGGTTCAAATTAAACCTTTTACAAGGATTTGAAGAAATTCATTCTGCATTTCAAACGAGAATAGTCTTGGTTTTAGAACTTCTTTAACTAGCTCAATCATCTGACTTCAGTACTGGACATAAAAGCAGCATGACCAGCAGCACAGAGTCTAGTTACAAGTCATGTTTCACAGCTGAAAAATGTTACTAACATTTTTCCCTGACATACACTGATTGGTTCATTTTAGCTGAAGTGCATAACCCAGGCATTTTTTTTTTTTTTTTTTTTTGTGCTCAATAAAGACAACATGTTTTTTCAGCAAGCACCCTCTTTAAACAATGACGTTTGGGGGCAATAGTGAAAAGCAAATGTGAAAAGTTGAAGGGGATACGGTGTGATGCATTTACCCTCGGCAAGCAGCTTTTGAATTAGAAAAACCTGGATTTAAAAAAAGTGTATTTCCTGTGTCTCTGATTGATGTTTACACAACCATAAGCCATTTTACTGTAAACCATATGCCTAGAGGAATTTGGGAGATTTGCTGATTTTTACACCAGATCTCCATGTATTGAGGAACAACAAGCTTCTTCAGCTTCTTTTATGTAGCACATTGCACAAAGTTACCTCAAAGCATTCCACAAGCCAAACCAACAAATGAGTAGATATAAAAGAAAAGCATGACACTGAACATATAATGATGAAGGCAAAATGGAGAAGTTTTCAAAGGATCTCTAAAGTTGACAGATATCCCTTAGTCTTTGGATTCTATTAGAGAAATCTGATTCTGTAAAGGTAAACTATATTTCATTTTGAAATTATGATTCATATAAAGAAAACCGTGAAATAAGGAAATAAGAAATAAGGAAAACTTCTGGGCGGAGTCTATTTGAAGCTACAGCTAAAGGTGATTTAACTAAGTACACTTAACAGTCCATCATCAACAAAAATAACAGAAATACTAATGAGAGTTGGCAGAAGCAATCAAGACAGCACAGTTCTTTTTGGTAGCTTTTTATTTAATAAAATGCCTATAAACAGCTTTCTGGGCTCGGTATTCATTATTTTGGTATGTTCTTGAAGTGGGAATTGCAATTACTTGACAAATGCATCGATACATCATCTACAAGTCTCAGGGTAACTCTAAAGCTTTTGCTGAAATGCTAAATTATAGGTCTTCTATTGCTAATCCTCCCAACACATACCCCCCCAAGTCAAATACAAGTTCAAGTAAACGAATAAAACAGCAAGCCTTCTCTTACTAGCACAATACTCCATATTAGGTCAACTATTTATGTTTGATTTCATCTTCTAAATGACCATTCTGGTTATTGTTATTCCACTGAGTTAGCTTTCAAGTCTTTTTTACATAAGTTCCAGGAAATCTATAGCACTTCATATTTCTACTAACATAAACAATGACAAACTCTGCAGTGGCAGTGAAAAACTGCTACCAATCTAATAAAAAGTATCCTCATCAGAGTAAACATATATGTATATAAAAAATAAATATATTCAAACCACAGCAACATAGTCAATATTTCCCCCAAGGAGAAACTACCAATATTTTGGACCACAAATATCAAAATCAAAAGATTATGCTTTGAAGATTTAAAAATGAAATTGAGTCTCTGAGTTCAGAAAGTGTGTAAACACACAGGAGCTTTAAGATTAATGAGATTAATCTTAATCAGACTGTTGACTAACTCCTGAAATTGTTAAAGTATCCTATTAAAAGATTCTCCTGCAGCATCCTGTTGATGTCCACATGATTAATCTATGGAAATGACCTTTTTCCTTTGAAACTCCATCTCCCAGGCCTCTGTGACTTAAGCTGCCACAGTGACTGATAGTGACACCTTGCTGCTGCCTTCTTTTCGGTTGAGAGTAGGCTTTGATGATGCACTGGTCATGTGCTGGTTTTGTAATGCTGAAAATAGGATGGTGGAAACCAGGCTGGCAGGAAAGCTCTGAGCAAGTGGCATACACCATCTTTTGATTAGACCCAGTTCCTCCAAAATCCCTAAACTTTGGCTCTTTGTCCCAGTCCTATGGTCTTTATATATCCAAGTTCTAGCCTGTTTCTTCCTGCTTATTATCCCAATCCTAGTCCTGTTGACAAACACTTTATCCTAATTTCTATTCACTGGCTTACCTTTGTGGTTTCCTCGCCCCACTGACATTAGTCTTCGAATTGCCCTAACTCTTCTAGTTCCCACAGCCTTAGCAGAAGCTCCTTTCTTCAAACTTCTGTTTTCTCCCTTTTGCAAAGTGGTATTACAGATACCACTTCAGTTTTGGAGCTGTAGTCATAGATTACAACTTTTTCTCTGTCTGAAATCCTCCCATTGTGGGGACAATTTCTGAGGAATGTAGCAGCAAAGATCTTGCAAATTTTAACTCAGTCCATTAAAATGGCATTCTTTCAAAGTTTATTATCTTGGCCTCATCTCCTGGCTGTAGTGAAGGTGGGAATATAATACATCCCTGACACAAAAGGATATGAATCTGCCAAAATTGAGTTCCTCCTCCAGAGCTGAAGTTCCACCATAGCTTTTTGTGGGGGGAAAAAAAGTCAGCATTTTTAACTTGGTCCAAACAATTGTATTTTTCCTTACACTCATTTTTGGATAAAACACTACTACTTTGGAGGGGAAAATCAAAATTAAAATTTGGCTTTTAAAACTCAGTGCAGATGGTTAAAGTTTGGCAGACATTTAAGCAATTAAAATAGTGTCTAATAAAATGATGTATCAGGAGACTATCTTAAAAATAGGTAATGCTAATAGTCCAATTTTATATGCATGACTACATTCATGCTCACACACACATGAACTCGTTTGGTACTATATTATTTGGTAACTTATGGCTAGAGATTTCATTCTATACACAGTAATAATATCAAATTTTCCTCTCAGATAAATAAAATGGTAGCAATAATAGTTATACTTCATGACCTATACTGACATTTGAAGAAATAAGTTACATGAATATAGCGAAGTTTTCATTGTACATGCCAAAATTAAGTTTGCTAATTCTGTCAGAATGCCCAAGTCCATAAACAGAACAAAACTGGGACTGCTTTATCGGCAGACTTCCAGAAATTCTTATCAGTGCCTAGTTTTAAAATAAGACCTCCAGGTAATAGTCTGCTTTCTCCTAGTTCACTCTTCACAATTACTGGCATTCTATTAGAAGTATCTTCCTCAACAGTTGCAGCATTCTAAACCCAAGGATAGTCCCTTAAACAATTTTCAGGTTTCAAAGTGATCTCTGAAATTACAGTTGTGTAGAACTATATGAATGAGAAAAGATCTCAGAAAATTACCTACTCAAATCCGAAGCCAGAATTCATCAAATACACCCACACTGTTTCTAATAAATTTGTTTCCCTAACGCCTCACCATTACCAGATTGTCTATTTCAATAGTTTTCTTCAAATCTCCAAGGAAAGTCTTCTTCCTGACAAATGCATCAAATTTATAATTACTGTTTTTCAGTAGAAGTAAAAAGTTACCCTTATAGTTTCTGTAGTGTAATGTCATTAGGTCTTCAGTATCTTTTCTAACTTAGAAACACCCCGCATTTTCAGCTGTGCGTACTAGACAATGCTTTCTAAAACTCTTACTTTTCTGATATGTTCTTTTCTGGATTCCTTTCAGTATTTTTATTGTTCCTTAATGTCTTATGAACAATACCTGGCACAGCACTCAAAGCCAAAGTCTTACCAGTGCCAAGCAGGAAGCCGCTTTTAGGCAATGATAGATAGTAAGCAATTCTGTAGGTGGGAGGGAAGATGGCACCTCGTGCCAGATTGCTTAGAAGAGAATGAAATTTAAAACAGCAGTTCTAATGAAATAAATGTTCCCAGAGACAGCACGAGGTAATTTATCTGTTTTTGTTGTTGTTGTTGTTTCCCTTAAGAAACTTTTAAACATTAGAAATGCAAGTAGAATTTTACAGTGTTGCAAATGGTGGAGTTGGGTGGGACTTTTTTTTTTAGTACATTTATTTTTGCAATGACTTAGATAGAAATTTAATTTCTTGGTTGTTTTTAGTGAATTTGTTACTGAATTTTTTTATCAGATAAGGAAGATGGAGTTAATTTCCTCATCACAAATAGTAGGAGAAACTTACAAAGAAAAACATGTCAACATAGTTCCCAAATTTATAGTCAAATACAGGGTTAAAAAAATGATTTTTTTTCAAGAATGTGAAGCCTACATATAATCATTTAAAGGAAAAAATACTGATGGCTATATTCAAGCTATTTGTCATTATGCAAGTAGAACATTTGTGAAGATGGTATTTTCATCTGAACTGCCTCAGCACTGCTGAAATGCATCAGGGTATGGACAATAAGGTAGCAGAATTATTATACATGTCTGCGCCACCGTTTCAATCTTTGGAAGCAACTAGAAAGTGAGTCTCACCTGTTCGTAAAGGGGGAGGAAGTGGAGAGTTGGTAGCACCTGAGTGCCAAAGTGTTCTGCCTTCGACCTCACTTATGCTACACCATGCACAGGTAAGTTCTCAGGTACAAATCAGGAAGGAAGGAGAGAAGGAACAAAGGAACAAAGGAACAAAGGAAGGAAGAGCAAAACCAAAAAAAAATTATGTCAGTTATGCATGGATTCTCTTTTTAAGCATACTGCAAAAGCATCACCAAAGAAAAGAGAACCTCCATACTGGCAGCTTCCTCAAGCAAGCAAAAAGATAATAGCTTTCAAGGGAAATATCCTGTCAAATAATTTTTATTAAAGTACAGAAAAGTCTTCTACTGGAAGTGGTATCTGTCCCATCATTTGAGACACTTTGAACAAGAGTTAATAAAAAAATTAGGGACTGGTCTACAAAGCTAATCTTGAATGCAGATCAGGGACTAAACACTTAACTTTTTTTTTTTTCTTAAACCTCAAGATTTAATGCTGCTGGTAGTTCTAAAGGTCATATCCATTAAACTTCTGTGGCAAGCACAGAGAAAATTTTTATTTCCAAGTAAGCTTATTTCAAAACATACTGAAAAGTCTATTCAGTTTATTTAATTGCCCATTTGATAGACTTTCTACTGAAATCATATGGATCACACTTGTATATTTAAAACTAAGTTATTTTTCAGGTATTGAGTATACATGTATGGGCATCACTAAATGTCAGATAGACACATTTCACATTAGTCCATTTGCCCGTATTACATAAACATTTTATTTATGGTATGTTGCCTATATATAAATATATAATACAATTTTTTGTAATTCACTGTATCCAAAAATTGAAGATCTTATGCAATGAACAGATTCAACTTATATTATTAAATAGGACTCAGTAAGGGAGTGCACATGAACAACAACTGAAATGCACACTAAAACATGTAAGTAGATGCACTAAAATAATCAGTGCAATATTTAGCTTTCTGCTGTACAAGAACTTCTGATTTAATCTTCAAAAATCTTCTTGATTTTTCTACAAAACCTTGTTTGGACCCTCGTAACATTTATCTGTTAGCATTCCCACATTATCACTTTATGCACTCTAGATGTCTAAGATGCCTACAGGGCAGTGCAACTTGCTGAGAACAGTTTAAATCACCTAAGAAGCTCACTGTCCCCATCCTGGATTCACTTTAGAAGAATGTAAGTTTAGCTTCATCCTACTTTCCTATCATGGTCATTTTGACGTTGGTAATTTTCTTTTTCTAACAAAACTAAACACATCTGATAAAGTAAAAGTCCACTGCCACTCATATGTTTATTCACACCTTCAAAGAACACTACTAACTTTTTATAGCATAACTGCCCTCTACTAAAGTCCTATTAAATTTTTAGTACACATGACAACCATAAAATAATCTTTTACTTACAAGCCATCTCATATATAATAATGTATAATATATTTACCAATATCTTATTTGTAGTGCTAGGATGATTTTATAGCTGAGCAAAGACTGCTTGCCTGTTGTGTAATTCAGGCATGATAGCAGAGCTAGATATGTAAACTGTACACCTTACAGAAGTTGAGTAGTAGTTCTAGGAAAGTAGTCCTGAGTAGAACAAACAGCGCTTTGCCAGCTAAGTGAAGGAGTTAGGGCTCTTAGCATGTGTGTGCTGGTACATTTAGAAGTCACGATAGCTAACATCTACACTATCTTAGCATGAGTTCTTGAAATATCTACTTTGTCTATAATGAAAGGCTCACTGGACTTTCCCACTGACCAAAAGGAAAATTGGTTTGGAGGACTATCACTTTAGAAACATATTCTCCATCAAGGGCCTGAAGATCAACAGTCTTTCATTTACCTTTTTTAAAAACAGGGAAGACTATCCAAAGGATTGTGAACTGAAAAGAATTAGAAGAATCAGTCAAAATATTGGGCTCAGACAATAGCTTATTCCAGTCACTTCTATGGCAATATGAAATGGGTATTATTTCACATTCATACTGGTATTTATTATCTCTTTAGATATACCAAGGGAAATATATACAGGTGTTTCTTTCACAGGGTTTTACTGAGCAGGAACATGACAGAGGAGAGCATTTCCGTTTTGTCTGTTTGTTTAATGAATCTGATATTTAACTTTTAAATACTTTTCAAGTGCTGATATAGCCCCTGAGAAAAACCCTCCAGACTTTTTTTACATTGTTAAAAGTCTTATTTTGGAGAAAAGAGTCCTATGTTCTCATAGATTTATACAATTATTTAGTTTGGAATGGACCTGTCATCGCAATCTCCTTAATTCAGCTTTCTGCTGGGAGCAGGGCTACCTTCCAAGTTAGACCAGGTTGCACAAACTCCTGTCCAGTCAATTTCTGAAAATCTCCAGGAATGAACACATCTCAGGGAAACTTGCTGCAATGCTTATACACCTTATATACATCAGGAATTTCCCTCATTACAACACATGACCATTCTCTCTTCTTGTTTTCCTATATAACCCTAAGAAGATTTTAGCTCCTTCTCCATGACCTCCTATTGAACTATCTAATACAGCAGAAGACTAAAAATGGGTCCCACCCACTATTAACCTTCTCCAGGCTAAAAAATACCCTGTTCCCTCAGTTGTTCCTCACAGTTCATGTGCTTCAGCTTCCAGACCCCGTCAGGAGCACTCTGGTCTGATTTCAGTTTGTCAGCTTCTCTTTCATACTGGAGAATCCAGAATTGGCCACAGTACT
Organism: Nothocercus julius; assembly: GCA_013398735.1. Lineage (NCBI taxonomy): Eukaryota > Metazoa > Chordata > Aves > Tinamiformes > Tinamidae > Nothocercus > Nothocercus julius. The sequence goes on from VZSV01000017.1 coordinate 2,374,779, forward strand.
CTGGATATTGCCTAATGAACATCTCATGAAATAGTCAGTTCACTTGATCCATTAGTTATGCATTTCATAATGCAGCCCAGCAGGCTGTTAGCCTTCACTCCTATGACTTTTAAATCAACTCTTAAAAAAAATCCTAAAGTAAAAATGAAGAAATAAGAATTTTGAGGACTATTTTTTCCCAATATCTGATATCCCAGGAGATTTTGGAGCTTTGTCCCTACTGTTCTATTTCAGCATAAAATCATATGGAATTGGTGCAAGATATCTTTGAAACAATAATAATAATAATAATCATAATAAATCACTGAGATCTGCTTAATAATTATTTTCATAAGAGCAAATTCCTGTTGAAGTAACTTTTCTCAGCAAATGTTAAGTCAGTTTCAATTGCCACTGAGGGAACTACCATCGAATACACAAGTAGCACAAAAAAACATTCTAAGATGGTCCTGGTAACCTTTGTGTCCTAATTTGATAAAGGAGATGATTCCAGTTTCTGAGAACTTTCTAAAAGACTGGTTTCCTCTCCCCTTTGCCCCATCTGTTACCATGGATAAAAAGGAGATTACAAGTTAGGCAGCTTATTAAGACTCTATTTGTCTCTCTCTAATCCTAAGGGTTTTCAAAAAGCTTGGTGGTTAGCTATAATTGGTTTGCATTGAATTTGACCAGAACATTAAACCAAAGCTGCTGTACTGCTTCAAAGGTTTGCAAAGAGACACTCGGACTAGCAGCCTTTACTTAAAAACAAAAGCAACATAGAGCAACAAAAATCATATCTGTTCTTCCCTTTTTTTTTTCAATTAATACATGTAAAAATGCGTTTGGTTCTGTTCCACTCATTTCAGCATTTATACAAGGGATAGGTTTGAAAAAGTATCTGTGCCTTTGAGGAATAAACATTCCTGAACATCATGTTTTGTGTTTCTCATTTTTCCAACATATTCTTTTAACGTGAAATAAAGTCGAAGAGCAAGAAAAAGAATAACTATCAGAAAGTAATGAGGAGAAAAAGAAAAAATATATATATTTCACATAAGAAACTCCTCAGGTAAGCAGGATTCTCAGTCAACAAACTACAGACTTTGAAGTCAGCTAGTCAAATCACTGAATCCCAGATCATCATAATAGTGATCAAACCCAGTAATGTCATGTTTTGGTTCCAAAAGAAGCTAATACAGTCTTAAAAAAATTACATTCTTCAAAAGCTCAGTATTGATATTATACAATTGCTACATGGCTTGGAGGAAAAAATACTAACCATTTTCAATAGGTATAGACACTGAGAAAGAATTTACCTTCTAGTTTTCTCTTTTCATGGAGATGCATGGGGTGGAAAAAATACAGATTTAATGACTTTGAGGACTGAAATAACAATTGCTTTTTTCAGTAAATTAAACCAGCACCATTCAAAAGGTAGAATGAGCTGTCCATTTCTTTTGGTGACTTTTAGAACCATAAATGAATGCTCTGGAAGGAGATAATTCTGATTGGACTGCAGAAATACAGTTATTAAATAAAACATAATATTGGTTTTCATTTAACACTTTTCTAGCTTCCACTCTCCTATTTATATGAGTATAAACTTAATGAAACAATGGGTTGCAGAGAGAGAGATTCTTAAAGAGAAAGATATTCTGAGCAAGCAGAAATAGCATACAACTATTCTCTAAGTGAGCATCATTAAGGAGAGATGGGGAGCACAAAACAAAACAGGAAGAATATGTTAATAGTTTTCACAAATATTTTTATGGGGGGTAGGAGGTTGTATTACTCTTTTTTCTGAAGTTTAATTCCTGACCTTTCTAAGAAAAAAATGGGAATATAAGCAGAGATGCCAGATGAAGGAACATATCCAAAACCCATTATTTGGTGCTGCTTATCAAAGACGATGCTACAGTTTTATACAATGCAGAGGAGAGACGAGATGATGGGAAACATGTGGGGGAAAAAACAAAAACAAAAAAAACCTTCAGAGTTGGCTTTTAAGACAGATTGCTGCAAAATGTTCTTATGTTATTATTGACATATCTCAAGAAAACAGCTGTAAGTCAGGTTGTAAAACTTCAGTAAAGACATGCTCATGTGTCCAGAAAGTCACAGAAACACAATATATTTTTACTGATCTAATGAGCGGAGTTCCCTTTCTCTTCTATGTTTGCTTTTTTTGCTCTAAATCTATACAAACCCAAAGTGTAGTAGATCAGTTTGTGATATACATAATTATAATAAATTTGATTATGCATTCATTCTTAATTATAGATAATGCTTTACAGGACATTTACTGACTAGTATGTAAGAGCATAATCCCCTAAAACTCACTCTCCAAGGTAGCTGTATGTGAACTGTGACGGTATACAAACAGATTTTTGGGATTCCTTCAACCTTCAGCACTTGTTAAAACAAACAAACAAAAAAAACTTGCTATTCATTATATAGTCTGTTGCCATGTTTTGGGTTAGTTTGTTTATTTTTATGTTGTCAAAAACCTTTGGATTTTAGTATCTTACATAAAAGTAATATTAGTCAGGAGAAATTAAAATAAAAAAATGAGAGCACCTGGTGACAGGAAGCTATTCTGTTTACTAGTAGGTACATGTTGTATCTACATGTTCTTCAATAAAATCAGTCTCTCAGGGACTACTAAGATCCTGCTGAATCAAGTGATCACAAAGGGCACTTAAGAACTTTGAACAGTTTGATGCTGCTATGACATTTAAGCCCAAATTATTTAATTTGCATTATGATGGAGGGAACCAAGGAACCATGGTAACTTTAAAGCGATTTAAATTCCCTAGAAGATTTCATTTAGTTACAGCTGTTTAAATTAAGAATGATTTGTTTAGCAAACTGCAGATGCAATCTTCAGCTTCATATTTGCCATTGTAGTAAATTACATATTAAGCAACAACTGCAAAAAGGCCACTTTTTGTTGTTGTCATTTTATTTTACAATGATAAACCTAAATATTGACATAGATTATAGGACAACTTTCAAATAGGCTATAATTGTTAATAAATTGCTTAATGAAAAAAAATAGTCTTTACAATTGGTTGGTCTGCAACAGTTAGATACATTTATGCAAATAGAGATCATCAGTGACAGATCAGAAATTGTCTGTGTGTGACTATGAATAGCTTTATATAATTTAATGCCATGTCTTTTGTAATTCTTAGACTCACTCCTTACCACAGTGAACAGATCTAGCTGTCAGATTACAGTGTTTATATGACTAAAAGTATCATGTAGCCATATATCTTTGGAGGTCGTTTTTTTTATTTCCTGCGAGAATCACCAAATGACTTATGTACTAAGCTTCTTAACATTCCATCAACTTTATCATACTGAGGACTGAAATGCAGGTAAAATTCATTTTCTTCTGCAGTTTTGTTCATGGGAGAAGAAAACATGTCCTTCTGTTCGCGTGCTTGAGAATTTCTTCTTGGATACAGAAAAGTGACATTGTTGTAAACTGCTAGTTTAGGCTCATGGCCTCATCCAGCTGGGGCCCTGGGCTACAAAGATCAAGGTGCCACTCAAAGCAATGAACTTAATAAGTACATACGAGGGATGATATTAGCTCTAACATTGGCCATGAATACAGGCTGTTATGAAACTTTTTGTGAACTTACATTCCTTGGCCAAACTAAAAATTTTCCTTCTACAATCCACATACCAGTGTAAATGATAGACACTGGCCCTCGACGATGCCTGTACATTAACCCCATTAAGCAGTTATACCTTTTATAACTGCATGATGAAATGGAGCTGACAGATTGCCTTGTGTTTTCTGTAGGGCTCTGAACAGCTTTTTCTTCACCATTCTTTCTCGCGCTGCAGAAAATCTGCGCTATATAAGCAGTATATGAGCACATTAAAACACTTTTCAAAATATTTAAATTTAAATCAAATTTTCATTTAAATTAATTTTATAATTGCTTAACAAACTAATTAGGTAAGATTCAAAAGAAAATATGAGAATATACTTCTGCTATTAAGCCCTAAATCAGTGATGAATTCTTGTCTGAAATACAAAAAATCATTTTATAACCCTCTGAATCTAATGAATGCACTGCTAAAGTACCTAGAGAAAATTATTAATGCTGGTTGTCAGTGGTGCTTCTTAGCACTGGGTGCTATGGAGTTATTTCTAAAACTGTTTTTATTTTTATATATTAAATTGTGTCAGCTAGATCACTGTATCCTAATCTTTTTAATGTATAAACTACATTTCATGTATCTTCTGAAATACTTGTCAAATGTGCAATTTACTAAACTGTAAAAACATTACTAAGCTACAAAAACATTCAAACATATAGCCATTCAGTACACAAATACGCCAGATTCTGTCATTTAGACCAAAACTTTCATAGTTAGCACTTTCAAGTCTTTCAAAAAATTCATTATCAATGTACTGTTTCTTTCATCTGCCACTTTGGCAGTATGATAAATGATATAACACTTATGAAAGCTAACACTGCTAATGTTTATATAAATGTTGGTTGCCATGAATTGGAGGGAAGGATATAACTAATTTCTGGATCAATTTAAATTTAGTTTCTAGTGAAATTCATCACAGGACATTTTTAATATTTGTCCACGGAGTTTATATTTTTTTAAAAAATGACAGGTCAAAATGCCTTCTCAGGCAGAGGACTATAATCTGTTCTGAGAATTTACATGGCACTTACTTAAGATTAAGGCTGGCTTCCAGAGAAGTCAATTTTCCTTGTAAAGCAGCAACATTTAAAACCTGATCTTGAACTCACATATAACTGTGTTTAAACGTTGAACTGACTGGCAACTTAGTGCACAGCTCACACTGAGGCAGCCCGCCTCCCTTGCTCTCACTTTTGGCTTCTCTTCTCTATGATTCCAGGCTCTTTTTGAATACAACTACATGCTCTGGTGCACTAGACACCGAGACGGTTCCTCAGCCCGTTTAGGGGTTGAAATTAAACACCCCAGTTCTCTGGACATGCTACCATGTACCTGCTACCCTGGTGATCTCACATCCATCACGCTAGTTCTCCTCAGCGCATCAGCTGAGAGCTCAGCACCCATGTGTAAGGCAAACGCACACACAGGCTCCCTGCCTTAGAGACTGCCCAGAGAGGATCTCGATGACCGACCAAGTTCCTTTTGCATTTGGAACAAAAATATCATTTCCGTGACTTGACGGCTGAAAGTTATCCAGTTAGCCAAAACTGTATACTTATTCACTGTCTTTGCTATGAGATTATCACCTCTGTTATGCCTTTGGAAAGCACTGCACACATCTTTCATTTTCTCTCTTCCTGAATAAGCAAATCTCTGATAGCTAAAATTTCTCCTCATCCGCTAACGTAAGGAAGTAGAAATGGAAGGACAAGAAAAGGAAAGTTTTCCACTTGATCAAGAAACATCTCAGCTTCACTACAATAGAGTGCGTTTTCTAATAGAATTAAATTATGTGATTCCAAAACCATATTGTCGGAGTGTAGTTAGCATTATAGCCACACAGTAGCACATCCCTTTTTAAAGACAAAAAGCTAGTGATATGTGTTTAATTGGATAACGAGGCTGCGCTGAGTCTGGATTTTTTTAAGTACACTTCTGCTTTGGGTTTCATATGCAAATATATGGATGACTAGAGTAGAGATTAGATACATTTGTTACAGTAACTGAGAACCAAGAAAGCTATCTGATTAATACACACTGAATAAAAAGGAGATAGAACATTCAGTAAAGGATAAGGCAAGGAAACAGCTAGCAATGCAGTAATTTCAGAACAAATTAATTTATATTATAAGCAACCTGAGATGTCTATTTCCTTCTTATCCACAAATCTATATAGAATTTTGCTAAGTGAATAGATACGAGACGGGTACACTTCATCCTATCCTATGTCATGGTTTAGTTACTTGGGTCACCCCTGATTAATGCTATAAATGGTGTAAGTACTGGAGAACGATGGCCCCACCATGTTGTCCAGTTATTTGCTGTATTCGTCAGACCATAATTCTCAAGATGTACAGAAAAGTAGACACTAATTCAGAAACTAATATTTTTATGAGAATTGATTTTATCAATTTTACACGAGGATGCAAAAGATCTCTACACCTTAACGTTCCAACAGGTACCTGGCTCTCCCTCTGTGTAAAACCGAGTCCTCTGAACCAGTTGATCTGCAGAGATTTCAATCCACAGTTCCTACCATTTCCCATGAAGAGCCCTGAAGTGCATTCGCATACCATATTGCAAAGCTATTGCCTGCCTTTACTTTCAATGGGAAAGTGCAAGTTTACAGCTTGCTCATTTGAGAGTCTCACTAAAATTAACACAAGCATTAACAATGAATTGGAAGAATGGTATAAAAATTAATGAGCACTTTCTATAATGTAACAAAAATGAAAGGTGCAATTTGTCCTACTATACCTGATTTATTACAGTACAGTAAGGATAAACATAAAAAAAATACAAAGTAAGATGTACTTTTAATGTGTTTTATCATGCTTTTGGAGGACATGGTTTTATCTTCACAGTAGAAAAGTTACAGTTTTATAATTAAGAAGCAGCACTACTAAACTGAAGTTAAGAGACCAGCTCAGTTTGGACAGGAATTCACTGACATTTGGGGCAAACAGCTTTATATAAAAAGGGGAATATGCATTGTAATCTGCATAAATAACGGAGTTGTGTCACACATAGAAGTGATAAAAGATGCTGAATTTATTCAAGAAAACATTCTTCTGATAAGCTTAAGAAAGTGCTTTTAATATGTTAGACAATAAAGAAATTTATCAATAACACTGGCGTAAGAGAAAACTGAAAAATGGGTCATAGTGATGCAAACAGGACAAAAGTCTTCAACAATTATTCTGTTCTATATATGCAAAGAAAAGTAACAGGATTAACTCTTTGAAAAAGATGAGAATAGCAGGAATATTTTTAAAATGGTAAAATCTTACATTCAGTAATCTATAAAGAACCAAAGAAACGCTCAGAAGAGGTATTTCCAAGGGTTTATGGACTACAAACAGGAGAAAGTAAGTTGTTTAGCAGTTTAGTTGACTAAATTAATGCAGAGGTATAGAAATACAACATATTTTGCTTGTTATAATGCTTTTATACTAAATTTAAATAACTCAGTGCATTACCAACATTAAATGAACTAGAAAAGACACTAAGTGGCCGAACTCAAAAGTAGCTCCTGATGATCAAAACATAAAACTGGAGTTTCTCATAAAGTTCTGAAAAGATTGATATCAATATTATAAGCTTCATTAATGATCTGGAAGCGAATGTAAAATCATTGTGTATAAAATGATTAAAGCTAAAAGGCTGGGGTCATGCTATGCAATGATGTAAAGTGTTAACTATGCAATAATATGGATCATGTGAAAAACTGACCCATTCAAACAAAATGCATTTGAGATAAACAAAACTCAAAAATTAAATTAAAGGCAAATTAAAAATGGACATAGGAAACGAAGAACCACTCTTTTTGAAGGGGTGTCTGACTGACTAACAAGACTTAGCAGGAAATCATTTTTATAGGGTAAATTTCCAAAATATATTAGTTTTCCTATAATCTTGGTCTAGATTTGAATAATTATTTTGGTTAGAATTATTCCTCCCCTCTATCAAAAACGTAGATTTTTATTTTGACATGCTTTATTTTAGCTCAGATTTTAATGTATTTTCTGTCAGTTAAATTTATTTTCACTCTAAAATGCTAAAACCCGTTTCTCCTCCCCCAAATTCACAATTTCATTTGGGCAGAATTGTGGAAATAAATCTTTTAGTGAGTAAAACTGAAAAACAATCAGATTGGGATCACTTGATGAAAAAAATCACAATTATTTCTACTGATTAGCCACTGAGGGAAAACTGAAGTAATTTCACCAGTTGCCTTGCAGTGAAGATCAGATTCCTTTTTGGAAGGAAAATCTTTGACAGAAGTCATCAGACCAAATATTGGGTGAACTGTAATGACCCAAGATACACAGGGAGTCGGAGTGTATGATCTAATGGTCCCTCCTGGCCTTAGATTCTATAAAAATCTATTAATCTTTTATACCCAAGGCTAGCGCAAATGCAGCCACTAGACTGCGATTTATTTGCCACAGATCGCCACAGGGGAAATACAAAATTTATTGGAAATGACCTTTCAGCTCTGAAGTTCTATTTGTCCGCAATGCCATGTCTTTTAACCTACAGACACGTCCTTCCTAGCTGAAAATAGGGATCTAAGGAGACAGAAGAAAGAAAAAATGACGAATACTATTTTTTATAGTTACAAATGCTTTCAACTCCCTTTGGTCAGCAAGAAAGCAGATAAATCAGTATCAGTTCAGAGACCAGCTCTTAACAGCATAGCAAGACAAATACATGGGATGCCTGGATGACTTTCAGGCAGAAAGGAATCACCACTGGATAGGACATGCGTAAGCAACGTGCCATCCGTAATGTTCTGCATAGGTAAATTCTGTTCAAATACACTCATTTCATGTGCCTCGGAATGTGAAAAAATACCATCATCTTTTCAGTTTAATTGAACCTGAATTGCTTTTTCTGCCAGCTCAAAAACATTAATATCAGTAATATTAGATTATAATTAGCTGGGCGTGCTGCCAATAGTTTACATATGTTAAAGGAAGAACATAGCAAATCAGCAAGTTTCTTGCCTTATATTGCGATGAGGAAGTAAAGTACTAATGCCAGATGCTTTGCAGATTATTTCTAAAATTCTCTTTTGAGAAGAGTATCTTTATTAAATGTTATACCATGAGCAGAGTAGACAAACTAAAGTTTGTCGTAGCAGCTAATTGAAGATTTGGGGCAGGGGGAGGTGTTATTTTTCTCTACTCAACCCACATAGCTATTTTACACATGATTTTTTTAAAACACTAACATAGTAATCAGAAATTCAGTAACTATGAAAGTATAATATTTCCGAGTGTAAGTAGCACTTTCCAAATTACTTGATATTCAAACTACTTAATATATGGAATATTTACTTTAGATTTTCATTCACAAAACAACAAATTCTTTTTGCCTGTAATAAATACAGCTTATAACGGAAAAGAGATGATTCTTTCTTTCGGGTCAAAGGAATGGAACAGATACTCTGCACTTGGCTGTAAAAGCAAGTTATATATTACAAAGATAAGTGATGGATTATTTTACCCAAAACACACCCTTCTACAAGAAGCTCATAGGGGCCCACATCTGGTTAACTGAAACAGCTGTTACAATAGTCTTTTGCTGCACCGCTATCTAACTGCCAGGGGGAAAAGGGAGCCAGGGGAGATGGTCTTACCCCAGGGTGCTCTAGATTTATGTATCTAACTTTGAGCATTCAGTCTGAAAAGGCTGGACTGTGTAACTCAGTGTTAGAGAGGGGATTAGTTCTTCCTTTACTTCACTAAATCACAGTCTCACACTATCAAGCTGCCACTGCTTTTAGCCAGGACAACTATATCTATTCAACAACTGAGGTGATTCAGCTCCAGATAGCAATCTGTTAGGGGGAAAATCAGCAATAAACCCTCAGTCCTGGTGATAAGTTTGCCTCATTTCACATTCCTAAAGATAACTTTACAGGTGGAAGCTGTGAACCTTGCAGAATTTTTAAAGTGAAAGCCAAGCAACTTGTCTTCAGTCTTCCATGCCCCGGGGGCCGCTGCTCTGGACGTGGTGCTGGCACTGCAGGAGTACCAGTTCTGCTATCAGCCACGTGGGAAGGAGCATCTAACAAGCAGCAGTCAGTATGAGACATAAAATCATCTTGTTCCCTGTTATCTTCAGCCATCAGTGAAGCAAAACGTGTGAAGTGAAGATCAGACCAACACATCACAAGTACATCAGACAAACACCTGCTTTATTTATATGTGTGTGTGTGTATATATATATGTATATATATATGTATATATATTAACATGCATGCCATTTTCTTCTTTTTCATTATTTCTGATATAACCTGTAATCCATCTAGCAAGATAATTTTCCAGGCAAAATGTTTCACAGATTCCATGTCTATGAGCAAAGCACCTGTACTTGTTCTTACAGAATAAGGCAGCAGCGACCTTTTGCTTTCAAATTCCCTTTCCACTCATGCAAGTGAAATTGCTGATAGTTGGCTTAAGCTTGTATTATCAGATTTGATTTAACAAATAAAAAGAAATGACTCAACAAAATAATCCTCCTAAGTAAGGTTCATTGTTCTATGATATAGCGGTGAAGTCTTCGTTCACCTTGCTGATCATCTATTCAAGCTCTGATCTTTCTTTGTACAAAGCAGGACTACAAGCTTTTCTTCCTCTCCTATGACACTTGTACTTCACCACCTTTTCTGTGAGAAGTTCAAAGAGCTCTTTCTTTGTTTCAAGGCCTTTAAACTTTACCCCTGCCTACATCCATGCTTTCATCTCCTCCTGATCCTTACAGTCTTTCTGCATTTCCCTCAGCCCTTCTATTTCCACTCTAATACTAATACTGGTGTGTTTCCATCACACCATTACAGCTGGAGAACCAACCTGTGCAAGAAGCTTTTTTGTTTGTTTGTTTTTCTTAACACAGATCTTGGGCTGACTGTGAAATTATTTTCAGAAAGCGAATTTATTTTTATCTATCATGAGTGACAGACACAAGCGTTGCCAGGTCTATGAAAAGAGGAGCTGCACATCTCATGGACTGTGAAATAGGCCATGTCATTGCCCCAAACCTTTTGGAAAACAGTGCCACCAAAGGTGACACTCTGCTGATTTGCACATGAGGAAGGGTATCAGTGCACATGTACCAATCACTCCAACCTTGACTGCCTCCTGAATATCCTCATCTGCATCATATTCTGGTGCACTTCTCTTGCTAAATATCTTTATGTTCTCTGACTGTAGGTCCCTGGGGTGTTTGCTTATGAGTAAACTCTCTAGCGGAGAGCGTGGTATCTATTCTTCACCTGAAGGATGTGAATTTATGAAAGCTGAACATGAAAATCAAAGTTTCAAGCCCTGATTTAATCTAGAACGGGTATAAGAGATCAAATGATATACATATGGGCATAAGTATACACACAAAGAAATATGTACACACAGAAATGTATATATATCGATAGGTATATATCTACCTTTCAGAAGGTTAACATATCACAGTGGAATCAAAGCCTGACATAACACAAAGTGGCACCCCTTATAGTCATAAATCAGCACAAACACATCTTCAGACGAAGATCATCTACATCTTTTTTCTTTAAGTACTAAGTCCAAATTAAGTCAAGAGTCTATCATAACTTGTTTGCAACAACACATTACATAAACAAAGTAATGCAGAATACTAAAACATGATCAATAGTATCCAGCTAATTTTATGGAATTAAAATGAGTCACGTTTCATCATACAAGTGTCAAAAAGTGCATGTAATGCTGTTTTGGCAAAATGGTTGAACACTTCTCATTTTCGATGCATAGATATAACACCTTTTCTGACAGGCACTAACTTTGTTTTATGCCTACACACATACCATCACGTGCTTTGCACTCATTGCATTTATTGGGATTAATATGAACTAGCAGATTGCAAATAAATGATTAGGTCCTCATTAGCTTGCCCTCTATAATCTAGCTGTACTGTTATGGCTATAAAAGTAAGACCTCAACATACAGATTCTGTCAATGAAGCACTCAGTGCTTCTCTTTAAAAAATCCTACATAACTCTGGGTTTCAAGCTTTGATGCAGTATCAAAATACAAACACTCCATCTTTTTACCTCCCCAAATATAAGGAAAACATCCACAAAAGTGAGGGAGCCCAGGAGAGGACCATCAAGCTGGCCAAGTCTGTGTGGCAGGGTGGGCCTGGAGCCCAGCCAGCCTGGAGAAGAGGCAGCTCTGGGGGGAGCCAACAGCAGCCCGCCAGGGCATATGTAGAGCTCACTGAGAAGAGAGCCATGCTCAGAGCACAGTGATGCACGGTGGCAGGACAGCTGTTTTGGGTTTTGTTTTCTGTTTTTTTCAGTAAAAATTAGAAGACTCTTTAAATCTTCTATCCCATGGGCTAGAGCTCTAGAAGGTAGGGGAGCCCAAGAGAGCTGGTTGGTGTTCAAGCAGCACTTCCTGCACGCCCAGCAACAGTGCAGCGCTGTGTGTAGTCAGGCAGAGGGGGCAGGAGACCTGCGTGGATGAACAAGGAGCTTGTGGCAATGCTCAACCAGAAGAAGGCAGTATACAGAATGTGGAAAAAAGGACAGGCCCCTTGGGAGAAATACAGGAACACTGTCAGGGAATGCATGGATGCAACAAGGAAAGCTAAGGCATGGCTGGAATTCAATCTGGCAAGGGATGTTAAAAATAACAAGAAAAACTTC